>JAHLJT010002406.1:67413642-67467377 GCA_031308135.1 Acheta domesticus
GGGATTCGAACCCGCGACCCTTCGAAGCCGAGACCCTTTCTGTCAGCGGTCTCGTCTATCCAGGCCTAGCAATGTCTATTTTTTTGTTGTTTCTGATTTTTCAGAGCAGCTTTCCACTTACGACGAGAAGAATGGAAAGAAAACAATTAAGAAGCTCTATCACATACAAGAAACATATGTCGACTGATGAATGAAGCAAATATTTCTGATCCTTCTTTGGAGGCAGTGATCCTTCCGTCAGTGCCATTGAAACCTGTAAAGTATTTCACTCAACTACTAAAGTTCTAAATAATATCTGAAAAATGAAGATTACGTTCTAATTAGTAAGCAATTGAAATAGAACTGCACGAAGTAAAATGCAAAAGCATAAATATGCACGCTTTCATTCTTGACACTAAAACACAATTTTTATCTCCTTCCACACACGTCACATAGGTTGTACTCTTTAGTGTGAAATGAAAAATAAACAAGGGATTAAAATTTGATTATTCTTAGAAGCATTATCCAAATGAAAGAAATTTTCTTTCTCCAGGACAGAGTCAATATTTGACATTACCTACAGCCCCACTCCTTTTTCTTTCCCGTATACGTACGTATACACGAAGTGATATACTAGTATAGGGAACAGTAGTAATGCTGCGCTAAAAAATGGCGAATTTTCGGCGGAAAAAATTAATTGCCGGGCCGTGATAACGAAAAAGTGGGGTACAACCAGTTGCCTAAATTAAGAAAAAAATCCCTTAAAGGCCGCTCCACATAACCCGTGGACGGGACGGCAACGCGAACGCGAACGCAAAGAAAGTGGAAAGGTGGACATCGAGCAAGCGTTCACAACACGACGGGAACGCGAAGCTTGACGGGAACAGGAACGCGAAGATGGTCAACATTTATCCGGCGGGAACGGGAAGCCTCTCGACCAATGAGAGTACAGCAAATGGAGGCGAAGCTTCTGAAAACTGATCGAGCGCGCGGCCTGCGCGCGAAACTGTCTTGAGCGGCGTTGTTGAGGTTACATCGGATTTGCGAGGTTAGGGTTTGAGGAGGATTTAGTTAGTAGTCGTTGAATGTTTTAGTTCTTTTTAGTGATTTCAGTATTTTCCTTTTCTATTCATATTAATATATAGAAGTAAAATTTCCCACAAAAATATTTTTTTATGTTTTATTTAAGTACATTAGAGTTTTTTGTTATTGATTAAACTTCGTTAGTTGTATTTTCCATAAGTTCTTAGTATTTTTGCATTTTTCCATCCTGATGAATATTTTTTTCATTAATATTCTTTCGTTAAAGTATTCATTATTCATACTACCACAAGCAAAAAACTGACAGATGGCAAAGCAAAGAGGGAACAGTGTAGCGCAGCTAGAAGTGCTTGTTTCGGCGACTCTCTGAAGTATCGTTCTGCCGCTACAGATTCATAGCGCTATTCTCTCCCGTTGCGCGTTTATTGTGAAGCGCACGTACCTCGCGTTACCGTTTCCCGTCCTCGCCTTGCGTTGCCGTTCCCGTTCGCGGGCTATTGTAGAGCAGCTTAACACGTGTGTAGCCAGAAAACCTCTTTGTGGGCCTTGATATCGAAAAACCAATTGAAAGGAAAACGCCCGTCTGTGAACACTGCTAGCGCCTAAACATACGTACGATTTCTTTCAAAATGGATATTCCCCGGTCGATCTGGTTCTAGTAGAAGCTTTGAGATTTTGAAAAAGATTCTTCAAATTGGGGGTACTTTACATGAAGCCCCCCGGGGATTTTCAAAATTTCCCCAAAAACGGTTCCAAATTTCTTCTTTAAATTTCTTGAATGAATGGAGTAAAATACACTTATTAACATGTCATAAGTCCGATTTTCACGGATAACTGAATTTTCGAAAATTGCAAAAGTTTGAAATTTTTTCGGCGTCTTTTTCCAATTACAAAATTGAAGATAGAGATTTTTCCTTCAAATAAAATGTGTTCTCCAAAGTGAGTTCTTTGTTAAAGGTCATGTACATTGGTTTGAAAATTTTAATAGTTTCGCGCAATATTGCGTGCAATATGTGCAATTTGTACATTTTCTCAAAAACGGCTCCAAATTTTTCTTTTAACTTTTGGTAGGGATAGTGGTAAATGTACTCTATCAGATGATATAAAAGCCATATTGCTGTATTGTTTTGTTTTTTCAAAAATTGCAAAAATGTATATTTTGACCTTGTCTCTCACGTCGTTTATATTTACATTAGCGGCGAATTGTTCATATTATTATATTTATGAGTACATGTGCTTTAAATAATGTCAAATAAAGTTTATCGAAAACACAAACCGTTTCCTGTGAAAAGTAGCTCAAATTTCCGCATTTTCAGAAACGCTCAACGCCAGTGTCTCATAAATGGCTTCAAATTTTTCTTCAAAGTTTTGGAACGGATAGTGCTAATTGCACTCTTTAATATGACGTAAAGTTCATTTGGGGGTATTTTTTTTGTTTTTTTAAAAAATTACACAAATGTAATATTTTTGAAAGATCTCTCACATCTTTAATATGCACATTACCAGCAATTGGTAAACATTGTTATATTTGTGAGTGTAAGTGATTCAAATAACTTCAAATAAAGCAATTGAAAACTCAAACATTTCTGTGAAAATGAGCTTCAAATTTCGCATTTTTATTAGCGCTAAAACGCAGTTTTCTTTAAAACGGCACAAAATTTTTAAAAGAAAATTGCCATTTAGGACTAGGTTTTCGTGTTCTTTACTATTCTAAAATTAATGTTTCCGTGTTTCCAATAGGAAACCGAAAAATTAAGAAATGACAAAAATGGACTTTTGGCGGTGATAGATAACAGCTGGCAAGAAATTGTGACAATTCCGAATAGCTAGCGAAGATCCAAGGAAATAGAAAACTAATATGTGGGGAAATAGTAAACTAATAATGTGGGGCCAAGCACCAGAGGCTAAGCAGACATTCAAATTACAAAAGAGAATCATCCGAACAATAACAAATACAAAAAGAACAGAGTCCTGTAGACCTCAATTCAAGAAACTTAACATACTTCCACTGCCTTGTATATACATTTACGAAGTTCTCATGTTTGTAAAGAAAATCTAATAAACAACAACACACCTTACAAATTTAACTCAAACTTACACTCATACAACACAAGACAAGCATATAACCTTCATCAACCATTGTGCACAAGTACACTATGCCAAAAGGGTACATTCTCTACAGGAATACAATTCTTCAATAATTACCTATAGATCTGAGAAACATAACAGGAATACACAACTTCAAGAATAAACTTAAACACTTCCTTGGCCAAAAACTTTTTTATAATGTTCAGGAATACATCAGTAACTAATATGTACAAACTGATTTCAGGTGCTGCAGTAGGACTAGGTGTAGGAATAGAAAAAACCTGGCCAAAACCTGCCTCCTGCTCCTTACCATTTCAAGATTGGACAATTATATGCTAACATTATTACTTATATGTAGCTGTTATGATAATTAATATTATGTACTATTTTATGTGTTATTTTTACTACTATAACTATTACTATTATTATATTATAGTTATTATATTATAGTAGCAGTAGAATGACAGTAACAAGTAAATTTTAATTTTACATTAAACATAAAACTACAATTCTAAAATGTTAAATATTTTGCTACTAAAAATAATTGTATACTGTATAATATCTTAATCTACCTGTAAAAAGTATTGTAGTATAATTCTTAGGGCAATGACTCCATCTCGATCAGGTTTTTCTGTCCAGTTTCCCTGGTCCTTTGAGCAAATGCTGAGATGGCCCCTTGCTTTGCTTCTGGACAGTAAATGTAACTTCCCTCTCTCCACCCAATATACATTGACTCGTCATACACGATTGTAATTGTATATGTGACTCAATAAATTATTATTATTATTATTATTATTATTATTATTATTATTATTAATATGGGAAAGTCTGTGCCATTCTGTAGCACCACTAGTTCTTTAATGAGTTTTTACCGGTTGAGTTAGCTCAGAGACGGCATTGTCGCTCTCTCTGGGGCAACTCCGACTAGAAGGTCCTAGGTCTCGAGTTTCTAAATTAATTTTAGGACAATTAGTTTCAAAAAATGTACAAATTATACCAAATAATATATTTTATAAAAAAGAGGATAGAAGTTGGAGGGTTTCCCTTTGTCGCACAAATATGCCATTTACTTTTTTTGTAGATAATCAACAGCCCTTTTGCTAATAAGGAATGAAATCGTATGTGTAGGTATTACAAATATGTATTCAGTTAGCTTCCGTCTTTCGAAGGTAATGTAATGACGCTGTGTATTTAACCTTTAAGCAATGAGAGGATGCACGACTTTTGTCAAATATCGTAGTGCAAAAGAATACCGTAACACCCAAAAGAGAATTCCAATTATAAATCTATCTACTTATCTACGTATCCTTCTTTCAAGCTTACAAAAAGATTTCCCATAATGTTTATTGGAAGGTCTGAACTGAACCCCCCCCCCCCCCCGAATACTTTCTCGATGTCTATTTTTCTTTCTCTGTAATCTCCATAAATATGATAAAAATGTGCATGAACCTGTTGCAGGGGGTGTACCACATGAAGAACGTCACCTACACCCTGAAGGGCGAATACACGGGCGTCGTCCCCGCGGGAATGCACCGCGCGGAGCTCCGTGGCTTCTCCGACTCCTCGGAGGTGTTCTGCTTGCGCGTGCGGGTCGAGCTGTTCACCTCCAGCAAGCGCGCGCGGCCTTAGACGCACTCCAGGAAGAGATTTAAAAGATAGTTACTCCAATGAGTTTTAGTTTAAAGCCATTATTGTTAATAGAGTAGTTGGAGTTAATACGATGCACGCGGTGGGCCCTACATTAAAAAAGGTCAATTATGTCGCATCTGTTTATGAACTCCTATACTCCGATAATAAATTTAGAAAAGCATTCACAAGAAAAAGTCACATTTGTTTTGATTCAAGCAACTACGTTATCTTGACCCAAATCACTTACTATCAATTTTGAAATGCTGATCTGGCCAAAGATGGCTAGGCGACCGTCACAGTGTGCTGCAAACCTGCCTGCTAACTCATCTACATTGAGAAGGCCCAGTAAATTGTGTGCGGCTGATGATAAGAATTTTCAATCGTTTCTGCCATGTTTCCCGGCTTCGAAGGAAGTTTAAGTTTCGCTGGAATTGTCAGCTCCATCATATATTTCCCTGAAGCATAGTGATATGTAAATCAGAATACTTTATAGCATGTTTAAATAGTAAAAAAATTATTGGAGTTATTGTGTGTGCGAGCGAAAAGGCTTGGACCTGATTGCTCGCTGAACGTGTGTGAAAAGGCATTCAACTTAACATCGTTGCAATTTTCCTCGCAAAGGATGAAGCTTGAGAATATACTGTGTATGGTTTGGAGAGTTTGTGAAAAGAAAATTAACAAAAGGAACGATGTAATACATTTCTTAAGAAGTAGAAACAAGTAGCCATAAATTTTATTTCTCAGCTAAAACGGAATAAAACGATCGGATTTATTTTAAAACTTGATGCGATTTTGAAGCGAAAACGTGCCTTTAATGTCTCTTACAAGATACGCTATTTGAGTTCCATTGAGAATTCTTCTAAAGTTTGAAAATAAGTAACTTACATATCAAAAGGATCGCTTAATGCTAAGCGAATGATAAAATGATTCTTCATTTCACTACGTTAAAGTACTAATGATCTGTACACATTAAAAATTACTTTAATACAGATATCTCCCAGTAAATGTTACAAACTTCCACTGCGTGTTGGAGGTTCGCGCATTATCAGTGATAGCCAATGAATGTGTGGTGAGTGAACTCTTGATATTTGCCGAAGGGCATAGCTAGGCTGGTGGAACCGGTGAGCGGCAGCGGGACACCCAAAATCATCGACACCGATTGGACCTCAGGGCCCCGAGTGAGGTCTCCCGCCGACCCCAAATAAAGATTTTTTTATTACTTCTGCATAATTTACAATCTGTTCTTGTTATAACAATACGTAAATGGTGTCTAACACATTTCTGACGTGAATTTTGTGACATTGAAAATTTCATTTAAGAAATCGGTATGACAAATCTAAAATGTTCTCTCGTCTCAGTCTATATACATTTTCACTGTTGTCTAGAAGGTTTATTGAAAGGTAATTTGGATGCTCGTACAATCTCTTCTGGTAAGCTTGGCTCTTCGTGGTGACAATTTCTTCTAGCGGGATGATGTCGAGTTCTATACGTATATTGTCTTGTTTGTCACGTACCATGATGCGTTGCATAGTTTCTTAATGTTTTAGCTTCGAATCTTTTTAGAATTTCTAGATTCGATTTACTGGAAGAACCCCACAATTCAATACCATAGGTCCATGTTGGTTTGATTATAGTTTGGTAAATCTGTACTTTGTTATGCAAGGAAAACTGATTGTTTATTAGCCATGACAATTTGAGAACTTTAAGCTGCGCTTCTTTTCTCTTAGTTTTGATGTGGGTTTCCAGGTCAGGGCGTCTATCCAAATGCAGTCCAAGGTATTTGATTGTATTAGCTTCGTGGAGTTCTGTATTGTTTAGATTTACTTTTGGGCAGTTTTCTTTTCTTCAGTGAAAATGTTATGTTTTGATTTCGTTTCATTAACTGTGACTCACCAACGATGACTCCAATCTTCAATTTCGTTAGATGTTCTTGAAGATGATGTAAAGGAAGGATCTTTATTTGCAGAGAGAATAGCTGTGTCGTCTGCAAATGTGGCTATTGTAGTTTTTTCTATAATTGGTAAGCTCTGAAGTTGATATATACTGCGATTTTTCTAACTGCGTCCCTCAAGGCCACTCAAATCCTATCTTCGCGCTGGAATATGTCACGGCATTTCGCGTCTTTTCTCGGTCTTGCCGGTAAAAGTCGCATGATTGCAAGTACTGCTTCATACGGTCGCGATCGTGCGAATTCTAGCAGAACGACTGAGAAAGACGCGAAATGCCGAGACATATTCCATCGCGAAGATGGGATTTGAGTGGCCTTGAGGGACGCTGTTGGAGAAATCGCAGTATAAGATATAATGATCCAAGAATACTTCCTTGTGGCACCCCTGCAGAAATATGTCGGAATTCTGATAGAGCGTCCTGGTATTTCACTTGAAATAGGCGATCGCAAAGATATGATTGAGAAGTAAATAGTAGGAGTGCGGGAAAAGGTGTTTTATTTTAAATAGAATTCCTTCATACCATATCTTGTCGAATGCTTGTATGTCTAGGAATGCTGCAGAACAATATACATTTTTTTTAGGCTTGAGAAATTGTGTTTACAATACGACGAGTCTTTCTATTGTTCAGTGCCCTTCTCGAAAGCCATATTGAAAGTCAGGATTCCGGGAAATTAGGAATCCCGCCGCTCAATGCATTTAATTATAGACTTGAGGCGCTGTAGGAGAGTTTTTCAAATACTTTTGATGGACAAGTAGCAGAATAATCGGTCGTACGATGTCACTTCCATGGCAGTCTTCCTGGTTTCAAGATCGCAATTATTTAAGCGTATTTCCATTGGCAAGGATAATGATTACTTCGAAATATCGCGATGAATACTGTTACGAATGCATATCATTTTCTTGGACAAATAAAGATGGAAATTGAAATATGGGGCCCCACTTCAACATTTTACTCAAAGGCCCCCTAGAACGTACTTCCCTCTTTATTTGCTCCTAATTGGTTCGCAACTTATCAAGAACTGATGTTGACAGATCCACGAAATCGTTGCGTTTGAACGCGTACTTGTCAGTCACCGGTGCATGACGGGTTGCCTAGGTCTGCATTCCCCGCGATTTTCCCGACAGCGCTCGCTCGCCTCTCCTCTCGAGACCACGCACTCGACTATCCTTCGCAGCCGGGTTGCGGACTCCCGTCGCCGTGGCCGACCGAGACTCGGTAAGTTGTCGATAACCGGCGGACCCCGTTCAGGCGAACTGCGCCTCGCATAATCGGCCGCCACGTCGGAGTAAATATCAAATGCCAAGTTTCAGGAAAAAGGATGGAATATTGAGGTTTAAAATAAAGGACCAATAATTTCGTTTTTCAAAATTTTATATATATATATATAAACGAATTTTAATAATAAAAAAAGCATAAAAGCTTCGAAATTCGACTCCCCGACAACCTCAAGTGGATCTATTGCAGTTCTACCTGTGAATTCAAAGAAAAGGCATTCAAAAGTGTTAGAGATAAATTTCTTTCTTTGTAATGACTATACGTAAGATGTTCAGAAAATTGCCTAATTTATTCTAATGAACATAAAATCATTAATTTTCCTTGATTTTATATAGTGTAAATACAAAAGCTCTGCTAAATTTAGATGCAAGTGCAATGAAATATATTAGTACCTTTCCTTTCCAGATTTGTGTTATTGTTGCCTTTTTCCAGATACTTCTGTTTGTTGTAATTTTCAGGCATCTAAAACGCAGGTCTTAGTTTCTTAACCCGGCAGTGGACGCGCGGGTGCCTGAGTCACCTCAGCATTGTTTTGAAGCTCACTGTACTTTTAGTTTTATTTATAATCTTGCGAGCTTCTCAATATCTTTCGAGAAAAGCTTAGTGCACGCATCTCAACTCTTCTCTTTTAACCACTTCCTGTCTTTTCCTGAAAATTTCGTCGCAAAGACGATGGCGCGCTGCTTGGGTGCCACCGAGTCACCTCGTGCAACCTTTGTTATCGCTTCCTGCCACGCTGTTCACAGTAGTTATCAGAAGAGAGAGAGCAGCTTTATTTTCAAATATACACGCGAACCCACCTCATTTTTGTTTAGCATATGTGTTTTTCTTATATACTCGTGAAATTATGACCAAATATTCATTGTGTTTAATAAATATGCCATTTATTCGGGTTTGTAAGAAACTTAAATGACATTACAATTGGTACGAAACAAATTATTTTCCCTTAACCAATATAAATATAAAAAACAATATAAAAATCGTGCAATAAAGGTTTAAATTTCTTTTCAGACTCTTTGTTTGCGATAATTCTTTAAAAAATGTAATGTTTTGTCTCTATAAAATTATTTCCAATCAATCGATGAATTGTTACTTTTCAACTAATTAATCGTTTAATTTAAATTGTATTTTCTTTCGATTACAATTAACTGAAAGAGTTCTGCAATCACTACGTGCGGTGACTGTATATCCCGTACATGCATTGAGCGGCGAAGCTACCGAGCAGTCCGGCGCCGGTCGAGCGGCCGAGCGCTCGGGCGCTCGGCGACTCCCGAGTCTCGGCGACGCCGCTCGACTGATCGGGAGTCGCAAGGCGAAGAGACACAGATGAAAAAAGACAGACAGATGGATAAAGAGAGAGAGAGTGGGGAAAATGAGAGAGGAGGAACAAGACAGAGGGGGAGGGACAGAGTAGAAAAGATAGTGGAAAAAGAAAGAGAGGGGGGAGAGGAATATTTCCTCAATTATTTCTTCTGCGGCAGCAACGCGCCGGGTACCAGCAAGTCTAACATATAACTAGTGGTGCTATACCAGCACATACATTCCCGTTTTATTGGAAGTAGCTATGTAGAATTGAAATATTGCACTTTCCTGCCCTACTAACATCTTAGCTATTATTTGAAAACGTCCAATTCAAACAAGAAGCGATCAACCACGGTGTAAGATAAATAGGTTAGTTAACTAGACGCCTTTGGGGCAAATTTTCTGAAGTCAGTTTGAGACTGGATACTCGCTTATCCGCACTATCGGTTTGTGTCGCGAAGATATACATCTTAAGACATCTGAACTGTGGGCTGTTACACATTACACGACCAATCACGACCTTTCCCAAATGAGACCCAAAGATCGCAGCACTTACATGCCAGAACTGTGAGAACTAACCTCTCATGAGCTTCACTTTTAGACTGGGATGTGAACACAATGTTGCACAGTGCGAACAACCCCAGTTTCCATCACAATGTTGTCTAAACTATGTGAATTCCACAATTGCATAAAAATATAATACAAAAGTTTTGTAAACTTGTATTGGAAAAAGAAGTCTGATATCATACATCTCTATTAAGTCACAACAATCTCACATAATTCACAGAAATTCGCAAAGGCGGATCGGAATAAATTGTTACGTTCCTGCATTGTCGATACTCCCTGTAAAGAGCTGGCAATTTTTCTTTCCAATATTTCAAAAAAAAAAATTTTTTTCTTTTAAGATTAATGTGTAAATGTATAACAGGTCGACTGTAAAAACCAACAAAGAAATAATATACAAAATTGCAAATTTTAATTTACGACGCATACGGCTGTCTGAAGCGCAGTAAATTTGCAGCGGGCTATTATGTTTGACACGAAATTATAGAAAAACTACTCGTATTTTCAACAAATTAAGCGTGACCTTATTTAAAGATGTAATTTTGATAAATACTGAGAAAACCAGCTGCCATCTATTGCCGCCGAATGTACATTTTTTTGAAATTTTCCTAATTTTTCGGTTTTCTAATGGTAGAACGGAAATATTAATTTTAGAATATTACAGAACACAAAACCTCATCCTAAATGTCAATTTTCTTTTAAAAATTTGTAGCCGTTTTTAAGAAAATGGCGTTTTAGCGCTACTAAAATGCGAAATTTGAAACTCATTTTTCATAGAAAATGTTTGAGTTTTCAAGAAACTTCATTTGAAGCATTTACATTCATAAATATAATGTTTACAAATTGCTGGTAATGTGCGTATTAAAGATTTGAGAAAACATTTCAAAAAAATTACATTTGTGTAATTTTTGAAAAAAAAAATACCAAAATGAACTTTGCGTCATATTAACGAGTGCAATTAGTACTATCCGCTACAAAAGTTTGAAAAAAAAATTGGGACCATTTATGAGCAAATGGCGTTTGAGCGTTTCTGAAAAGGCAGAATTTTTAGGTAGTTTTCACAGAAAGCGGTTGAGTTCTCGAGAAACTTTACTTGAGATTATTTAAAGCTCACGTACTCATTAATATAATAATGTCAACAAATCAACGCTAATGTAAATATTAACGACGTGAGAGGCAAGTAAAAAAATTACTTTTGCAATTTTTGAAAAAAACAAACAAAAGAATAGAGCAATACGGCGTTTATATCATCCCATGGAGTACATCACTATCCCTAAAGTTTAAAGAAGAGTGTGAGTCGTTTTTGAGAAAATCTTGTTTTTGTAATTTTTTAAAATTTCACATATTGCACGCAATATTGTGTAAAACTACTAAATTTTCAAAAAAATGTACATGACCTTAAGGCTAAATGTACCGAAAAAAACTTGTAGGAAAATTCAATAGATCGCAGCACCATCAGCAGGAATTTACTTTACCGATAACGTCTGAACAAATGATCCGATTTTCGATCTGTACACGGCATTTGACTCCTGTTTATAATAGAATTTACGCTACGAAGCCCTTTTTTGAAAAAAACTAGCAGAAACTCGATTTTTAAATTTTTTCTCGTACTTCCGGGAACAATTTCAAAAATGTGGGCTTATAGCGCGATGGCGACACGCTTCCAGAATCCAACGCCGTGTCAAACATGCAAATCGGATAAATAGGAGCGACGGTAAGTGAAATTTCGAAAAACACCTCACCCCACTCCCCCTTCCCATTCCCTTCCACGCCGCCGGGACATCCGCCCTTGTGGGCCGGGCGGCGCGGCGAAGCCGGCACGGGCGAGCCGGCGCGGCGACGGGCTCGAAACGGGCACGATGCAACAAATTCTCTACTCACTACAAATGGTACAGCATTGGTGCAAAACTAAATATTTGCCTGCAAATATCAACATAAATTAGACAATTATAACTCCTTTTCATACAGCTCCATTAGGTCACAACAATGACACTAATTCACAGATATTCGCGAGCGCAAAGTGAATTCCATTGTTGCAGACCCTGCATTGTCGCTATTCTGAGAGCTATTAATTCTTTTTACTTATTTCAAATATTTCAAAATAAACAATTTCTAAAATATTAATGTGTAAGTCTATAACAAAGTTCGAATGTAAAAACGAAGAAAGAAATAATATACAAAATTGCACATTCTAATTTACGACGCATCCAGCTGTCCGAAGCGCAGTAAATTTACAGCGGCCTATTACGTTTGTCACAAAATTAAAGAAAAACTACTCGTATTTTGAAAAAATTAAGCATGACCGTATTTATTTTATTTATGTATTTGTCAAAAAACAGAAACAGAATGGCACAGACTTTCCCGTATTAGTTTTCTATTTTCCTGGGTCTTCGCTAGCTATTCGGAATTGCCACATACTCTTTCTTGCCAGCTACCATCTATCATCGCCAAAAGTACATTTTTTTTGTCATTTTCTTAATTTGTCGGTTTCCTATTGGTAGAATAGAAACAATAATTTTAGAATATTAAAGAACACAAAAAACCTAGCCGTAAATGGCAATTTTCTTTTAAAAATTATGTACCGTTTAAGAGAAAATGGCTTTTTAGCACTACTAAAAATGCGAAATTTGAAGCTCATTTTCACAGAACAATTTTGAGTTTTCAAAATACTTTATTTGAAGTTATTTGAAGCACATACACTCACAAATATAATCATCTTTACAAATTGCGGATAATGTGCATATTAAAGATGTGAGAGATCTTTCAAAAAATTTACATTTATATAATTTTTGAAAAAAACAAAAAAAAACTCAAAATAAACTTCACGCTATACTAATGAGTGTAATTAGCACTATCCGTTACAAAAGTTTCAAGAAAAAAATTGCAGCCATATACGAGAAAATGACGTTTGAGCATTTCTGAAAATGCCGAAATTTGAGCTACTTTTCACAGAAAACGGTAGTGTTTTCGAGAAACTTTACTTGACATTATTTAAAGCATATATACTCGTAAATATAATAATGTAAAAAAATCGCCGATAATGTAAATATTAACGACGTGAGAGACAAGTAAAAAATTTACATTTTGGTAATTTTTGAAAAAACCAACCGATACACCAAAATGGCTTTTATGTCATTGATAGAGTACATTTACCACTATCCCTACCAAAAGTTTTAAAGAAAAAATTTGGAGCCATTTTTGAGAAAATTTTGTTTTTGTAATTTTTTAAAATTGCACATATTGCACGCAATATTGCACGAAAACTACCAAAATTGTGAAAAACATTTACATGACCTTTATTAAAGAACTCAATATGCAGAACAAATTTTATTTGAAGAAAAAATCTCTATCTTCAATTTGGTAGTTGGAGAAAGACGCCGAAAAAAATTCGAACTTTCACAATTTTCGAAAATTCAGAGCTGTACGTGAAAATCAGACCTATGCCATGTTAAAAAGTGTATTTTCCTCTATTCATACAAGAAATTTAAAGAAAAAATTTGGAGCCGTTTTTGAGAAAATGTTGAAAATCCCCGGGGGGCTTCATATAAAGTACCCCAAATTTTAAAGAATCTTTTTCAAAATCACAAAGCTTCGACTAGAATCAGATCGACTGGGGAATATCAATTTTGAAGAAAATCGACCGAACGGTTTAGGCGCTAGCGTTGACCACAGACGGACAGACGGACGGAATGTCGTCAATCGATTTTTAAGTATAAAGAAGCAACAAATCATGGATTTTGACCACACCACGAGATAGAGGATTTTTTTTCTTAATTTAGCAACTGGTTTTATCCACTTATTCGTTTTCACGGCCCGGCAATTAATTTTTTCCGCCGAAAACTGGCCATTTTTTCGCGCAGCATTACATAACTTTCCCTATACTACGTATATCACTCCGTGTATACGTACGTATACGGGAAAGTAAAAATGAACTAATTGCGTAAATATCACCCATATTCCATCTCCTCACATCGTATTTTAGATATATTTTACTTCTAAGATCTTCCATTACCATTTCACTACCGGAAAGAACAAGCAGAGATAACGCAAGAGCTCTTTTATCCTACGATTCGATTGATCATTTCAAAACGGCGTTTGTCACCTTGATAGAATTCACCTGGTTAATTCCCTCTTCCAAGAAAAACAGCCGAATCGAATTTTTAAAATGTTTTTATACTTGCGGACATATTTGAAAAAGTGGTAAAATAGCGCGCTGGCGAGATGCACCCTGAATCTAACGCCATATCATACACTGAAATCGGATAAATAGACTTCTCTAGTCATTTAAAAAAATGATCTTCAGTAACGTCAAAATTCTGTTTCGCGGTACTGCTTGACGATCTCATGGCTGAAGTCCGGATCTAATGTGATTACATATGTTTTGTCTACTGTTCTCATTTTGTAATCTTGGCGAACTGTTGCAATCCTAACAAAATATTTAAATTTTTCGTTACAAATTTTATACTGTATTACGTATTTTACATATTTTGCTGATCATTTAATATCTGCTTAACAGTATATTTATTATTTATTAATTATTAAGATATTTTCACAAATCTACCAAATTTTCTTGAAATTATTTCCGAAAATATATTTAATTAATTTTCAAAAATAGTTTTTATTTAAATGTGTGTTTATATTTTAGCAATGAGCGTATTTTGTCTAATACTAATTCAGAATTGCTGACATTCCTATGTGCTGCACATAAGATTTCGAACAGAGTGCTTCAAAGATTTTCTGTTCGTCTCTGAGTTTTCTACGTGCATCTCTTTGTTTTCATTGCTGATAGAGAGAAATAAAAAAAACAGTAGGCAGAAAAAGTAGTTACTTTTAAATTCGATATAATTAATATTTTATTAATGGAATTTCAAATTGTGAACATTTATTTTACTTTATCTCTCTTCTCAATCTTCATACGAAGAGAAAGTTATATCGTGCGCAGGAAAACTCTCAAAGCCGAATCCTGGTAATGAAAATGTGGATAAATCCTGTTGTTGTATAGCAAATTACTTCCTGTAACTCGTGGTGTAGCCAGAATCCATGTTTTGTGGGTCCTTAATACCGAAAAATTGATTGACGGAAAAACGTCCGTCAGTCTCTCTGGTGTATGTGAACAGCATTAGCGTTTACACTGCGTACAAATTTTTCCAAACTGGAAAAAAGAACCTGCTGTCGATCTACTGTCAGTCGAAGCTCTGCAATTTTCAAAAACGTGCATTACTTTTTGGAGATACATTACACGAATCCCCCCGGATATTTTAAGTAATTGCTCAAATATGGCTCCTAATTTTTTCTTTATATTTCTCGTAAAAATGGAATAAAATACACATGGCTTAGGTCCGATTTCACTGATAACTGAATTTTCGAAAATTGCAAAAGATTGAATTTTTTCGGCGTTTCCTACAATTACAATATTGACGATAGAGACTTTTCCTTTCTAAGAAATTTGTTGTACATAATTAGTTCTTTCATTAAGGTCATGAATTTTTTTAAAACAATTTTGGTAGTTTTGGCGCAATCTTGTGTGCAATATATGCAAATTTAAACGATAACAAAGCAAGGTTTTTTTGAAAATCGGCTCCATTTTTTTCCTTTAAACTATTGGTAGGGATATTGCGAAATGTACTTTAAGAGATGACATAAACGCTATTTTGCTCTATTCTTTTTGTTTTTGCGAAAATAACACAAATGAAACTTTTTGACTAGCCTGTCACGTCGTTTATATTTACATTATCGGCGATTTGTTCACATTATTAGATTTATGAGCACACGTGCTTTAAATTATATCATTTAAAGTTTTTCGAAAACTAAAAATTTTTTTTGAAATGAACTCGAAATTTCGCATTTTCAGAAACGCTCAAACGCCAATTTTTTCTGAAAAGGTTCCAAATTTTTGTTCAAAGTTTTTGTACTTATTGTGCGAAATGCACTGTCTAAGGAAACAAAAAAGGTTTTGTTGTATTATTTTGTTGTTGTTTTTCTTCAAAATTTACACAAATGTATTTTTAAATATTTCGCCTGCCTTGTATGCACATTTGCAGCGATTCATAAACATTATTGCATTTGTGAATGGAAGAGCTTAAAATATCTTAAAATAAATTTAAAAAAAACCCTCAAAGAAAAAGGGCTTCATATTTCGCATTGACACAGATGCTTAAACACCCTTTTCTTAAAAACGGTTTCAAGTTTATGAATGAAAATTGTTGTAAAGGACAAGATTTCAGTCTTCTTTAATATTCTAAAAGCAATATTTTGAATCTACCATTAGGAAACCGAAAAATTGAAAAAACCTAAAAATATGATGGGTGCTTTAAATGGCTGGTGGCAAGATGGGGCAAGGCCATAAATCTAGCCCATGCCAACAAAATAGTAAATTTTACTTCGACAAAGCCCGAATAGCTGGCTGAGACTATGGGAAATTGAAAACTAATACGGGAAAATCTGTGCCATTCTGTAGCACCACTAGTTACTTTCTCGTGTTAATTACACAAAGTTATGTAATGCTGCGGAAAATCTATTTCGAGATTATAACGGAAGTACTCGTTTTGGGGTCCCCTGATACCGAAAGGGTGTATGTGTGTTTTGACTTTTTAACGTCCGTTCGTCCGTCCATCTGTCTGTGTCTGCCTGTCTGGGCGTATGTGAACACCACTAGCGCCTAAACTATGTGTAGAATTTTTGCTCAACTGAATCTGGTCTGAGTCGAAGTTCTGCGATTTTTAAAAACATTCATTAATTTTTGGAGATACTTTATATTAAGACCCAGGGACATTTTCAACATTTTCTCAAAATGTCAACCAGGATAGGTGGCTCAGTACATCAACTGATGTCACTGCAATGCCTCTGACCGAGCGGTGCTAGGATCAAGTCCCGATTGTGGCAGAATTTTCAACACTAGCTTGTCAGTTAGATGTAGAATTCAACCGATGTCTGGAGGAAAATTCTAGCGACCGGCTGCTCTGATTGGAAGTTTTCCGTGGTTTCTCCGATCAACATCAAACGAATGCCGGAGCAATACCTTAACAAACGTACCGCGCGCGATATTTCCTTCCTCTTCCTTGTCCTATCTTCACACACACACACACACACACACACACACACACACACACACACTAACTTGCACAACACTACCATATATGCTGGGAGACCAATGGGAGGATTGGAATTTGTCCCGGCTGTGGGCCGTGCACTGCTGGTGGGAGATACCTTGTTAAGAAAGAACCCGGCAAGCCGACAGGTAAATCGGTCGGTGATTTAGAGCTTGTCCCGGCTGAGGTGGTGCCCCGCTGGTGGGAGATACCTGGTTGGGAAGCCCCGCTAGTGGACGGAAAGTCGGCGCCGGATCTCGCCATCGGAATAGCGGGCAACATCTCTTCCACCCTCACGATGAAATAATGCATGTGCATTGCACTTACGGGACTAATGACCACAGTAGTTGACGCGCCCGAAATCACTAACAATCAAAAATTACTCCAAATGCTTTCCTTAAATTAATTGTAAGAATAAAGTAAAATACACTAAAGGTGGCATAGCTCTTATTTTCATTGCTGACTGATTTTGGGAAAATTGCAAAAGTTCGAATTTTTTTCGGCGTCTTCCTACAACTACAAATTGAAGATAGAGATTTTCTCTTAAAATTATATTTGTTCTCCATACTTAGTTCTTTCAATAAGGTCATGCACATTTTTTTTGAAATTTTTTAGTAGTTTTCGCGCAATATTGAGTGCAATTTGTGCAATTTTTAAAAATTACAAGAACAAGATTTTCTCAAAATCGACTTCAACTTTTTCCTGAAACTTTTGGAAAGGATAGTACCTGATGTACTCTGAGATGACATAAACGCCATATTGCTCTATTCCTTTGTTTTTTTTTCAAAAATTACAAAAATGTAATTCTTTGGACTAGCCTTTCATTTCGTAAATATTTTCATTAACGGCAATTTGTTCATATTAGGGAGCTTTTGCCACCTCGAACGTTAAGTACTATCGATCTTTGCGCATGCGCAGATGCACCAAGGTGATGCGAAAACTTACACTGCGAATGAGCAGAAGATCGATAGTATGTAACGTTCGAGGGTGCAAAAACTCCCTACTATTACATTTACGAGTACATGTGCTTTACATTATGTCTTAAAGTTCCTCGACAACTCAGATGTTTTCTGTGAAAATGAACTGAAACTTCCGAATTTGCACAAATGCTCAAACGCCATTTTCTCAAATTGCTTCTTCAACTTTCGTACGAATGCTACTTGCATTCTTTGAGTTGACATAAAATGAATTTGGTTGTATTTTTTTGATTTTTCAAAAATAAATAAATGTATTTTTAAGTGTCTCTCACGCCATTAATGTTCACATTTCCAGAAATTGTATACATTATTACATTTGTGAGTAGAAGTGCTATAAATGTCACCGAATGAAGTTGTTCGAAAACTCGAAAGATTCTTGTAAAAATTCCGATGCTTCCATTTTCGCATTTACGCTTAAACGCCATTTTCTTAAGAGCGGTTCCAAATTATCAATGAAAATTCCTATATAGGACGAAGTTTTACTCTTCTTTAATATCCTAAAAGTAATATTTCGTATCTACCATTAAGAAGCTGAAAATGAGAAAAGTTCAAAAAATGTATTTTGGGCGGCGATAGATGTCAGCAAGATGTCAGAAGATGGGGAAAGATGGTAAAACTGACCCAGACCAAAGAAATTAGAATACTTTACTATGAGAAAGTATGTGCAATTTGTCCTAAAGTACGAAAACGTTTTAAAATTCGATTCGGCTGTTTTACTTGGAAGAGGGAATTAACCAGGTGAATTCTATCAAGGTGACAAACGCCGTTTTGAAATGATAAATCGAGTCGTAGGATAAAAGAGCTCTTGCGTTATCTCCGCTTGTTCTTTCCGGTAGTGAAATGGTAATGGAAGATCTTAGAAGTAAAATATATCTAAAATACGATGTGAGGAGATGGAATATGGGTGATATTTACGCAATTAGTTCATTTTTTTAATCAGCACCAAAGCGGGATCGGTGTTTTGAGTGATACCTCAGACATTCTTATGATGGTATTCGAAGGTAGATGGAATATGTGAATAAGATAATAGTTTTATACTACTATTAAAGATGATACGAGACCGTTTGCCCCTATTACAGCATCACTAGTTTCATATTTGGGTTAAAAATATCTTGGGATGCGAAGTGACGGAAGCATCAACGAAGTGACAGGGTGTCTGGCTTGCTGCCCCCGAAAGTTCAGCCAAGAGCCCGTCGCCGCGCCGGCTCGCCCGTGCCGGCTTCGCCGCGCCGCCCGGCCCACAAGGGGCGGATGTCCCGGCGGCGTGGAAGGGGAAAGGGAAGGGGGAGTGGGGTGAGGTGTTTTTCGAAATTTCACTTACCGTCGCTCCTATTTATCCGATTTGCCTGTTTGACACGGCGTTGGATTCTGAAGCGTGTCGCCATCGCGCTATAAGCCCACATTTTTGAAATTGTTCCCGGAAGTACGAGAAAAAATTTAAAAATCGAGTTTCTGCTAGTTTTTTTCGAAAAAGGGCTTCGTAGCGTAAATTCTATTATAAACAGGAGTCAAATGCCGTTTACAGATCGAAAATCGGACCATTTGTTCAGACGTAATCGGTAAAGTAAAATTCACTAAACTTGGTGCTGCCACGTGGTGGCGACAAATTGAACTAGTGTCGGTACATTTAGCCTTAATGAAAGAACTCACTTTGGAGAAGAAATTTTATTTGGAGGAAAAATCTCTATTTGCAATTTTATAGTTGAGGAAGACGCTGACAAAAATTCAAACTTTTGCAATTTTCGAAAGTTCAGTTTTTAACCGACATGAGTCCTACGCTATTCTCTTAAATGGTCTTCAGACTATCCAACAACGAATATTAGTCAAAATTGTTGGCGCCATTTTTTGAAAATGTCCCAGGGGCTTCATATAAGTACCTCAAAATTGAAAATATCGGTTTTAAATTCAAGGGACGGGCGAGATATTCATATAGATTGGGGAGTATCAATTTTGGGAGAAAATCGACTGAACGGTTTACCTCGCTAGCGTGTTCACAAATGGACGGACAGACGTTTTGCTTTCAACTGTTTTTTTTCGGTATCAAGGACCCACAAAATAGGGATTCTGGCTGCACCTCGTGTTAGGAGATTTTTTCTTAATTTAGCAACTAGATTTATCCACTTTTCGTTACCAGGGCCTTGTAATAAAGAGTTTTTCTGCCGAAAATCCGCCGTTTTTTCGCGCAGCATTACATTACTTTCCCTATACTATACGTAGGTACGTAAGATAAAAGGCATATTTCCGCGATATAAGGGAGAAACGAAAAAGCGCAATTTCTTTGGCGATTTTCTCTACGATGATGACCTTTCTTCAGGAGACAAATTCGAATTTAGCATTCTGCAAAACATGCAGAACCGACTATAGAACATTTCTAGATTTTTTTTCATGTGTCGGGCACCATTGGACTGGATCACGAAGTGAAAAGAGCCTAGGTTATTGAAATACTAGGAAGTGAAAAAATTATGTGTTGACGCGTTAGTTTATATACAATTGTGTTTTTGACCAAATTCCAGTAATGAAGGTTAAAGTGTACCTGCTTGAATGAAAAATGAGTACTTATTTTATTTCTACATGGTTAAACACTTTCCATTTTCAAGGAAAATGAAGATAGATGCATGTTTTAAGATCTAAACAACCTACTCTTTAAATTTTTTGCTATTCATACACAAGTGAAAGAAGCACATGAACCACTTATGGAAGGGTGAAAATGAGCCTATCTCAAGGCAGAATGAAACGAAGCTACATTGTATTTGTGCAAAAAACTAGTTGATTGAATATACACTTGGGACCAACAAACTTTGACCAGCAACTGTAATTTGCAACTTTTCAATTCGTAGGCATCACTGCAATGCAATATGTCAAGTTCAGACAATTTGATGATGTCATGGGCTTCATCAAGGTTTTTTGTTTGCAAAACAATGGGCACTCATTAATTGGCACACGAAAAATAAAATGATTGACAATGTCAGATTGCTTTATGAATAATTACTGATTAGAATAAATAGAGGAGTAAAAGGAAAAAAAAAATCATAATACATGAGAATTCACTTCATATGGTAACAAATTCCAAGAGCAATAAACAAAGTTTAAAACCAAGCGGTTTAAGAAGTACATTCTTGCAGTTTTGCTACTGTCACATTATTAAATTAGACCTCTACATTGACTTTATGGTAAACTGCCATTCCAAAATTTCTTGTAAGTAAATTGAAATCTCTTAAAAAAATTCAATTCCTATAATGAAAATAAATGATGTTTGGTGGTTTTACAGTGGGACTATACATGAAACACATAATTTAATAAAATATTCATTATTTTCTTTAATCTTCACATATAAAATAGGTACTTTTCACCCAGAGCATTTACATTACAAGATAACAAAAATTTAATAAAAATACATTTATACATCAGTCTTTCAAAAATGGTATTTGTGTACCATCATGTAACATATCCAAGTAATGAATAAACGGGGATAGATTCCACAATATCATCTCGCAATGTTCCTTGCAGCAATGCCCACAGATATTTACGTTCATTTCAAAACCTGTAAAATGAAAAATGAAAATAGTTTAAGAGTTAAAGAATTTAAAACACCATTATCTCAAGTCAAAGTACCTACTTGGCCTTTACTTCCTTTTGGAAATCTTTTTCCATTCTCTTACTTATAGCTCCCACACAAACAAATAGAAAAACAAGATGTGAGCATTTCTCAATGAGCTCTACGTACGATGATATATTTTGTGTTGCACGGGTGCTCTCACAAATGATGGAAACACGAGATAATTTAGGACAGTGTGAAAGAGCATCAATGATAGTCATCAATTGATTAACATCAGGATGTTCAAATCTGAAAATGTAATGAAAATGAGTCATAACACTCCATAACATAATCGACTTGTTGAATAGTCGGTTTGCGATGGCTCACTCGAAGTTCTCTCAAATAGAAAGTGGTTTGTGCATGACACATGTAAAAATGTGTCAAACCGCTATGTGCATAGTATCCTGGAGCCTTTCTTCTAAATGTTGACAGAAGAAGAGTTGTAATTATGGTCATTTTTCAACATGGTTCTCCCAACTGCATACACTGCTTCAGTTTCCTTAAGGGTTTACATGCCGCTTATGAAGACAGATCACCCATGGTTTGTGGCCTGCACGCTCTCCTGATCTGACTCCATGTTATTTCTTTCTATGGGGATTTCTGAAAGTTCACATATATGCAACAAATCCCCACTCAAAAGAATTAAGGCCCACAGGAATAGATCTTTGCAACAACACAGATCTCTCACAACTGTCACAGGACATCCTTTACCAAGTAAACCAGAACGTATTTAGATGTCAAGAAATGTATCAGAGTCACTTGTTTTCCAGCATCTTCTATAACATGAGTACAATTTAAACTTTCCAGCGGCAAATAGCCACCTTCCCTCTTTGGTGATTCTACCAACTGCCCTGTCTCGATTTCCCTGGCATCCGTAGCCTTGTTCACAGAGGACAAATCCCTGTGTACTGGCACACTTATAAAATGGTCGCACATTGTATATATGGGGTTTTGTATTGATGGTCTTTATTAAATGGTACAAACTGTCATTTTTCCTTAGCTTATTATGTAGAGGGGATAATGATGCTTTTTTTTAGATTAACATAGTAAGATATAACATATATTTTGCAATTAAATCCTGAGCAAAAAGGATAATCAAATCATTCCAGCATTAAAATTTACCAAAATTATTTTTTTATTTACAGAAAACTAATCTTTTTTGATTGTATTTCCCCTTTCCAGTAAATTGATAATCAGAAATAGAATCTCTTCAGCACAATTCTCGATAATCACAAAAAAAATATTTTTAATTCTTATGGTTTTAAATACTTACTGAAAATCTTCCAAGTTTCCCAATAAATTAATACATTGTACAAGCTTCCATGCTTGAGAAAAATTTCCAGAAATTCCAACATGTTTTAGTCCCAAACATCGCAATTTGGGACAATTAGCACACACCTTGAAATATAACAATGAGCAATCATATTAAGTGTGTATGAACATATACATATGTAACTATTAGATAATACATAACATATGACAGCATATTTAAAAAATACCTTCAAAAGTGGAGAGAGGTCAATTAATGGTATATTCTCCATGACGAGACTCTCCAGCTGGGGCCAATTAATTAGAGCAAGGTTAACAGATTCATTTGGTGCAAGAATGGTGCAACCCCTAAAAGATTAATCTTAAGTTACTCAGATAATAATTTGTTTCACACACAATTCTGCCAAATATAACACATACATCAAAAATTATTTTGCATCTCCTGAGCTGCTGAATCAACGTGATGTACAAGACATTAAAGAAATGACATTGTACCATTTACTGTCCTCTGAAGGGAAAATAATATAATAACAAACAGCGAATGTAGAAACCACTCTACTATTTACGTGCCCTCCCAATTTGCATAATTCTCATTGACGTTTCCCTCAAAACCAGGATGCTATCAACTGTTCTATTAAGAAAACTGTTTCCTATACCTAGCTCTTGCACTTAAGAAATGACTGCCAGCATTCGCTCGTAATTGAGTTCAAATACTGACACAGTTCCAAATACTTTAGTCTATGCTCCATACATACATACTTGAGGCTGTATGATTGCTCAAGCTTCTGTTTTTTTCATCTAGGTGACATAGGTTTTTGAAGCCTAATTAGCCCATACATTAACAAATTTAGAAAGCTTGGAAAACAAAACACAGCATTTCTTTTTGATCTCCTGTCAAGCCACTTTTGGTCAAGGACTTTACTATTCAGGTTTCTAAGTTCTTGTTACTTTCACAATATAAGCGGAGGTCCATGAAGTTCCAAGTTCAAAATTTAGAATTTGTCTTCGCAATTAAGATGTTTAAAGTATCTTTTAACTTAATTTATGAACGTTCAAAATGAATTATTTTTAGGAATAACATGGTTGACCTGTACACCTAGTAAATTACATTCTGTAACATGTAGTTATCCATGTTTTTGTGAGTCCTTCAAACAGAAAAATTGACTGTTTATCTGTACTGTGGTCAATGCTAGTGTCTAAACCGTTCAGACGATTCTCTCCGAAACTGATATTCCCGGATTGATCTGTACGAACTCGAGGCTTTGCAAGTTTCAAAGGGATATTTGATCACTGTGAGGATTCTTTACTAAAACACTCAACATTTTCAAAATTTTCTCCAAAACATCGATCTTGCTCCATACTTCTTTATTAATCCTCAACTGGTGTGGTAAGTTGTTGCTACATAACCAGCGTTGTCGTGACATTTTGACCCCACACCTGTTTTTTCATTTCATTATGAAAATTTGTAATGCAATTTGAACTATTTCATTAAATCATACTTTTATAGGATTTTTAAAATCATTTAGACAAAATAATTCATATTTAACATATTTTTTACATAACTGAATAATAATTAACTCTTTTGTGACAATACTGATAAATACTCGTAAATAAAATCATATTTTTACCTGTAAATTTTTACACTTATTTATTTTGTATTATCCTTTTTCTGATACAAATATTAACGATAAAATAGAAACATTATTGCAAAAAATGTTCTTAAGGAGTGACTTCTAGTCACTCCTTACAAATGTCTGCCTGACATTCATGAC
Source organism: Acheta domesticus (assembly GCA_031308135.1). NCBI lineage: Eukaryota > Metazoa > Arthropoda > Insecta > Orthoptera > Gryllidae > Acheta > Acheta domesticus. Next base: position 67,438,172 of record JAHLJT010002406.1, read on the forward strand.
ACATGAGCAGCAACATGGAATCACAATTTTTGTTTACAGTCATTTTTTTCGACCTATATTGCCTACTGTTTCCTATTCCTAGCTTCTTGTGGATTTAATTTAGCACCAGGAATAGATTTCCTCAATATTCTTGAGATGGTTCCATGAAACTCTCTAGGTAGTTGCACATTCAAGAGTCTGATGTTCACTTGAGGTTCGGCAAGATGACTTGCCAGCATCTTCAAGAATCCTTCCCTTCACAGTCATTCCCATTTTGTACGTCTTCAGTGTCACTATAAGCACTCTCTCCTTCTGACCATTAGAGATAGTAATAACATGGTCCGCGTCCACCCAAAATAGTCTTCAATGAAGATCCCATTTCAAACATAGTCACATTACTGGCGTGGTGGTGCCACCGTGACACAACAAAAATCTTTTCACTCAAGCCATTGCCAAACAACTGCACAAAATTCAACAATACTTCTCAATCCAACTAAAACATGTTATTTAAAGGTAAACAGCATACCAAAGTTCTCATTTGAAAAAAGGAAGGATATCCAACTTCGAAATTTGAGTCAGGTCAATATGGCCCATGACGCCAGTTGAGGGTTAAACTTTTTATCAGGTAGTGTTAAAGGTGCTTAACAGGTCTTATATTCGTTGAAATCTTTCAATTTCAAAAATTGTATGTGAGTTTTTTTGTGTCTTCCAACACTACAAAATGGAAGATAGAGATTTGTTTCCTTAATGAATTCAGTTCAGAAATAGATCCTTTAAACAAGGTCTTGTACAATTTTCTGAAAATATGTGCAGTTTTCGAATATTTTTTTGTGAAATTTAAGCAGTTAAAAAAAATAATTTTCTCAAAATGACACTTACCTTTTCTTTAGATGTTGACTTTGAATATACCAGAGGATGCTAAAACATAGTGTTGGGTCACTTTTACAGAGAACTATGTGTGTTTCGAAAATTGCCAACAAAAAATTAACATTGTAAAACTACAATATTAATGATATTTTTCCTTAATTAAATAGGTTTTTTAAAATTAGATCTTTAAATAATATTAATGAAATTCGTATTTTATGAACTTGCAAATACAAATGTTTAACTTTTTAAAGCAATGGGGAAGTTGAATTTAAATGTGACGCTGGTGGTGTAGGGAAAACGTCAAAGGTGGGTTAGCTCTAAGTATCCAAGTTCGAATCACAGGACAGAAAAAATGTTTTGCTGGTTGGAAACATTTATGCCGGCTCATGATGTATTATAATATTTCAAAGTTGTTACAAATAATGCTAGAAAGTATGTACTGTTGCAGCACAATTAGTTTTCTAGGTAACCACCACCAATTATTTCTTATATTTGCAAGCATCAGTTACCCGTTGTTTTTGCAAGAAAAGCTGTTATTGTAGATACCTTTCCTAAAGCCTTTTTCAAAGGTTGGTTGGCCGATAGTTTTTCATTTTTTGGTCCTGTTTTGTTTAATTCTCAAGGCTCGATGCCTATCTTTGTTTATTGAGTGTGGCATGAAGGTAACATATGCAATTTTAATGGCAAATCTATTGCAAAAACTTCAAATGAGCTTCCTGTTTGTTTAAGCGATAAAACATCTAGCCAACAATTTCTTCAACAACTTACTAAACTCTCTCTGCTCTATAATGTTTAACTCGGATAGAAACAATGACAGATTCTGCACTAAATTAGAATTTCCAAAAGACTGATTCAAACCTCTGTAACTTCTATGCATCTCACTCTTACCCACCTACTTCTTAATTAGCTCTATACTAGTCAAAGCCTAAAATCCAGTGACGCAAATCAATCTCAATTTAAGGATGGCCATATCTTGTTAGTTCTGTATATGTACCTTAAAGTCCTCGAAAGACAAAAGTATCAAATGAGAAGCAATAAAAATGATATATTTGCTTTTTAAAAAGCAAATAACTCAGGGATGGTGATCAAGTGATCAAATTCACGTTCAGTTGTTTTCATATCTTGCTGATGATCATTCAATCTAGCTGGCCAATGAAGGACAACAAAACTTGGAGCATCCAATGCAACGATGAAATAGGACCTTGGTTATGGGATATATTATCTCATAAGTAGACAAGAAAAGTTAGGAAGGACAACATTCAATGTATTTGTAATGCAGTACCACCTGTCACCAAGCTTTGTGGCAAAAAAGAAAAAAAAAGAGCGAGGTCAAAAACAGATAAAAACTGTGTGTACTACGAGAAGTGAATTCCGTTCAAGTTTTCACAATTCTGTGATCCCTACCCTAAGCCATATACTAGTTGAAATTTCAATACAGAAAGAAATGAATGCTTTTTGCAAGGTTTGTTAATAAAGTATTTGCTTCACTGTAATAAAATCTATTTACAAGGGGAAATCAGCTGTAGAGTTGGGTTTTTATCCCTCATCATATACTTCATGAAGGAATAATACTTCTTGCCATGACAATATGGAGAATGATAACTTGAATAACTATATTTCCCCCTGAATTCTAGAAGATGTGCACAGATAATGAAGTTACATTTATGTCCAGAAGCAAAACATAGGACCATCTCAGCATTTGCTCAAAGAATCAAGGAAACTGGATGAAAACCTGACCAAGACGGGAGCCAATGACCCAGAAGCTGAGGTACAATACTTGTGATAGGTTATTTAGAATTATAATTTTAATAATAATAAATTAATATAATTTGTAAATTGTAAAATTAATTAAAATCATTTGTAAAGTTGTAATAATAATATATTAAATACAATTGTTAAAATTAATATTACTTTCCTTCGATGCTCGGTGTAGTATCTAATTGTATAGAAACAGTTATGCAGCAGAAAAGATTTATTTGGGACTTAAACTTTTCTATCCAATTGAATTGTTTAATATCATTTGAAAAAGTGTTGTAAAATAATATACCTACATGTATGTAAATTTTTTGTAAGGAGGTGTTGATACCGTTACCTGATGAATAGGGAGAAGATTTTTATGCCCTAAAAATTCTTCAATATGCACTTTAATATACAATTAAAATTAATAATATTTAATTTCCTCTAAAAACCTCTCTTGATAAAATTTAGGAGAAGCATACTTGGAATGAAAAGATATATTTTCGTGCAAACAATATAATCTACCCTACTTTGTGAGTAATTGAAAACAGAAATTCGTGAGAGAAATTCATCTTAGTGAAGTAAATTGAATGTCTTCTCACCAGTTTAAAAAATATATTATAAAGAAATATCCTACATTTGCACAAGTGTATTATCTCTAGAATAAAAATTTTAAAAAAGCCACAAACTGTGACAAGCTGTTTTGAATCAATGAACGCTGATAAATAAATTGATGAAACATTTTAAAGATAAGTCTCTATTTTAATGAATGCAAAATATGCACCTATAATTACACAAATAAGCACCAACAGGAAAAAATCTGTCAAATACGCAATAACATATTTATCTCTAAAACATTACATTCTAACCAAATGTGAAGAAATTTCACTTAGCTTTGCACAGAAGCAATGGACACAAATATGCAAAATCATAGAAATCTGCTCCCTACTGATGAATTCAGCATTAGTCTCATTGTGTCTGTCTGTGTCTGTCCGTCCGTCTGTGGTTAACGCTAGCACCTAAACTGTACAGCTAATTTTCTCTAAAATAAATATTCCCCAAACAATCTGCATGAACTTGTGGCTTTGGGAGTTTCAAATGGATATTTAAATTTCTGAAGGTACTTTACATGAAGCCTCAAAAACATTTTCAAATTTTTTTCAAGTATGGCATAAAATTTTTTGATCAAACTTTGCATTCAGATAGCTTAAAGGGTGCTTAAGAGAATGGGGCACATCTCATGATTGTTGAAAACTCAGATTTTTCAAAATCTGGGGTTAAGTGAACCGATATTAAAGATTTGCTACGGCACTGGTGTAATGTATTGTAGAGCTCATTCCCAAATACAATTATTTGCTGTTAACTGTCCATTATTACTCTGTGCATTTTTCCATGAAATTTAGAATCACGTTAATAGGTAAATAAAATTGCTTACCGTTTACATTTCATTTCCAATATTTGTAAATTGGGAGCATTTTCCAGAAGTGATTTTAAAAAACAATCTGCATTTGTTGTTTTTTCCCAGATGTGACTGGCGTGCAGATTTTTTCTGACTTGTTTCACCTTCAAGAGAAATCGAAGCCGAACTGCTACCTATAAAAACAGAGAATATTCATTATATCAATTTGAATCCACAGATTTTGTTTAGAAAATGAAGGGACTTGAGTCATTCCGTATATACTCCATATGTATGTATGTATGTATATATTCCATATATATGTATGTATATGAGAAAATAAAAATGAAATTAGAGAAACAGAGAGTACACCTTGTTGCTGGATTTCAAAATAATTTTCAAAAGCACAAACCTATTTCAGACTAATCCTTTAAAAATAATGTAAGTTGTCAATTTGTGATACTAATTCAAATCTTTGTTTTCAGAAATCAAAAAATTAAATAATGATGAATCAAGAAAACAAAATTTTTCAAATAAGAATTAAAACTATTTTTGAAGCCAAGGAAGGTCTTTTCTTAATTCACATCTTGTGAGAATCCACATCAATTTCATGAATTTTCTAGATTACAGTTATCGTTACCTGGAACTGAAGATAATAGAACACAAGCAGGCACAGACACAACTGTAAGATGAGACAAAGCATCATATAAAAGTAAGGATCTTGGATTGGAATTCATCAACATGCAAGTTGCAGAAATTTTTAGATATTGCAATCCTTCTGGCAATGATCTCTAGAAAAAGAAAAAAGGCATGACAAAAAATCTATTGTATTTCACACAAGATGACAAGAGTAATTAAAACTTTGATTTGAAACCAACAAACTATTTTCTACATAATGTATATAAATATAACAAATTAGTCACTCCATTTATACCAATTTTTAAAACATGAGCTGGACATTATAAATAATGCAGAAATAAAAAAGATATGTATTACTGATTGCTTTATCTACAATTTTGGAACATTCTATAGTGCTCCATGTTTTCAGATGTGTCAATAACATACAAGACAAACTTTGAGTTGTAAAATCATTAATTAACTTTAATGTGACACAGAAAAATAGTTATTACGTTTATCTTCAGTTTTCCTACATTTTTAAACAATGAAATACTGAATGAATTACAAAATCTTGTATAAATAATTAACTATTCTGAATTCCTCCTCTCTATTATTATTCTTTATGTAGCAAGTTCATGTATCTTCATTTTTTTTCAACTTACTGGAAGTTCATCACTTTCCCAAAACAGATGTACAATATTGGACTTCCTCAAGAGTGGTTCATAATTTTCTTTAACTACACCTTTAGTGAGCCACCTAAAACTTCTTAAAGATTTTAATTTAATCAAATGCATTACTTCTTCGTGTTTTAAGTTGAAAGATAATGCATATAAATCCTTTGCACTTTTCAAAGATATATGCCTGAAATCTAAAGGAAAAATATTAATAAGTGTAGCTTCACTCTGCAGTATGATATAGATCCTATACACTTTTCCATGAATTGATGAGAAAATGATGAATGTTAAAAATATTGTTGTAACAACTTGATAATATATGTGGAAGGTCTTCATCTCTGTGCCACTAACATCATTGGTGTACAATTGTCATCCACAGACATGACAATACCAACAACAACAACAACAACAACAACAATATAATAATAATAATTTAAAGAGGAACATTAATGGAAAAGGTATTGCCATAATTATCATCAATACTACAATCAGATATAAGCAGTAAGTTTTTAATAATATTAATACTTCAAATACCAACCTAATAATATACGAGCATAATGAATCCACAGACAGCTCCAAGCAATATCACGATCACAAGCCTCCCAAACTTCCCTCAAATAAAGAGGAACAAATGGAGGCATGTTAAGGATGAGAGAGTTAATGTTGGGAAAATTCAGTTTTTGAGTAAATGTCCATCCTCTAAAGTTCAAAGGAAGGCTTTTGGTCCTGTAGGTTGACACCTGTGGAAAGAAATCTCCACTGAACTACCTTTCCATTAATTTCATTATAAGCAATTTTTTCGTACTTACCTCTAATCTCTCAAGCGAAGTACACTTTTCTAATAACATAGGTATGAAGTAAAATCCAAAACTATTTGTCCAAAGGTTTAAAGATTTCAAACACTGAAGCTGTTTACTCAACTCCTTTATGTTAGAAACATTTATTTTTCGTGCTTGGAATGTCCACGAGAGACACTCGATCTGTGAACATATATAAGTAAATACTTCTGTCAGTACATACTACTTAATGTACATGGAAAATAAGGGCTGAAGTTTTGTATTGTCTCCACTGCAACTGTTGATATTGAATTGATTTAAATAATTAATTTTTTAAAATAAAACATTTTTGTTTAACGTTTTGGAAATAAAAGGTATTGACATTCTCATATTTGTAAGTCACATGTAATTAAATTAAAAATACAGTACAAAACAGAATAACAAAGAAGACCAAATGACAAAGAGAAGAAACAGTCATTATTGACAATAGTACTGGCAGGGCACCAACACTTTGAGGCAATGGGCATTAAGGCAATGCTTTATGGCTAGTGTGTTCTGGAGACCAGGAGATTATGGACTGAGAGGTCATGTGTTTAATTCTCGTCAGTTACCATACATTTTTATGACGCTATTAGCATTGGTGAGTTTGTGGAAGCTGCCAGAATCAAATTCATACACCAACCATCCTAATCAGTGGTTTCCCTTATTGTTTCTGGGAGAATGCTCAATCAGCACCCTAGAATAGGGGCTACAGATTACATGTGACCCTTCATTCCCTATCCTGTCCCAATTCCTCATCCATAGGGCCGGACAATGGACTGATCACCCACCGCTGAATGGAATGTTTCCTAACTCATCAACAAAAAAAATCTCCTTCCAGTGGGACTGAACGGGCCCATTACATAATGGTGCATGGTGGTGAAGAATTCAAACCCATTCAGCTGCTTTAAGTCTACTTGAGTGAAAGACCAATTCCAAAATTTGATTTAGTCACGTTCAAATTGATCCACAAAATGTGGGGCACGACAAGGACTAGATTTAAGCTCTTGAATGGTTTTCTGATATGTGTAATGGTCTTGTGCACGTCAGCGAGTGCATGTGAGTTCACATGCACTGAGGAGAGGAGGGGACAATGATGAAGAAAGAAAGATCGTGTGCAGTCTGTGGTGTAATTTGTTAGGATATTGCACAGACATTCGCCTGGGATTGATCAAAGAAAAAACAAAACTACCATTCAGAGCAGACAGTTGCTAGAGTTAAATGTTCAACCTAGCTATGTAGCTGATGTCAGAAATCTATCACCGTTGGGAAGCGAACATCAGGATCTCCTCTCAGAATCGCTCTAGTGGAAACAATTACTCTAAACCAACTTAGTCAGAACATTGCTACTGAATTACCTAATAACATTCACGATATTCAATTTTTGAATAAAAGTTTGATTTAGATGTTCAAAAAGGCACATTCATGAAGGCAGAAATTATTATATTAAAAATGATTAAAACAAAATTTGCAATGTACAAAATTATTTTTCTTCATTTTAAGTTTACTCTCTGGTTTCAAGAATATATGCAATAGTACCAAAATAACATCTTATGGTGATTATTATGATTATTATCTTATGATGATTAGAGATTGTAACCAGCAATCATGCCTGTAAAAATCAATCAAAATTACTCTTAGCATTTTGACAAAATAGTTTTCATAAAGCAAGAAGCCTTACCGATTTAATATTTTTCATAATATGAGTGAGATGTTCAACACTCAAAGTTGTGTCATTGACATGTAAATTCTTCAAGTTAGTAAGACGTTGAAGAATCCAGAGAATTTCACCTGAAGTAAGCCAATAACAACTAGTTAAATTGATGGTTTCCACTCGATCACAACGAGCAAATGGTCGAAAAAAATGTTCTCAATAAATCTGGAGACACAGAATATGAAGCTCTTAAATTGATGCATCTGAAATTCAAGAATGTGAAGTTAAAAAAAATCAAATGTATGAGATTCCACTCAAATGACATAAAATATTTAGCCAACCTTATCAATTTACGTCACATAAAAGGTCATTAAACCTTTTGCATGTACAACTTAATGAAACTGCAGCCTCAGAGGTCAAATAAGTACATATGTTTACCAATACTTCATCACTTAAACTAAGTATATTCCTCTCTGCCCAAAATGCATTTTGTCCTTCACTTTCATTTAGCATTGTAATAACCAAATTTCAACCCACAATGCCAGGAAAAGTTAATAAGTGAAATATTAATCAGTGTCATACAATTATCACACGTCCGAATAGGAATCTGGCACACATCGCACTGCACTGCAGTTTGTCATGTGTCAATCGGTGAACTATACAGGTGGTGAAGTTCCGTCAGCACTAGCAATGGACCATATCATTGAAGACCATCACTTAAAATAGGGAAGATATCCAATTTAATATGAGCTCTGTCTGGTGACACAAGTCTGATAATCATTTAACCACCGAACCGCAAATGCATAAGCCAGCACACCGGTATCACTTAACACTTAACCAAATGATGTTATTTAAAGAACTTGACTTTTCGTTTCGTGGAATGAAACAGTGTTGACAGATGATGAAACACAAGAACAATAGAAAATTGTAAAGCGTATCCCGATAAAATGCGCGGTCTAATAAAAATACAAATGGCTTCGGGCACATCCAAATTTGATTAAAAACATGAACAAAATTGAATAAAAACACGTCGATGCCGTTGTTAATATACATCACAATATGTTAAATGCTCACAGACGTTGAGTGAAAACGTAAATAACCAAATTGTAAATGTAAAACATGTAAATAACCAACCAATAATTTTTATTCAAGGGCTGGTTTCTTTACCAATACAAATTGCATTTATGCCTTACAATTATCAGTTTCAAAGTATGTTAACACAAAAGAGAAAAATTCATATTCCCTCCTGTAATCTTTACACTTTCGCCCACAATCAAAGCAACCTTTAAGTCAAATATTGCCGTATAATTGGATGCCTACTACTAAGTCTTAGTATTGAAAGATATTATTTAAATATATAGAAAATAATTCCGTCGATATTTTCACATGCAATTCACGTGTACATTTTTTAAAAATAATATTCGTCTCGTAAAAATTTTAAAACGAGTTTTGTTGACTGGTTTCGTATCTTTGCTAAATCGTTATTTTTGTCGTAATGTAATTGTTTTTTCGGCTACAGAAACTTCGCGATTCTGTAGTAAAATCAAAATATTTTTAAAACAAAAGTAAATTAATGTATTTTGCTTAGGCTACCTTAAGCTTTCTCGTTCGCCTCCGCAGAGGCGAACGAGAAAACTCTTTCTAGTGTGTGGAGGTCCTTAGGCTTAAGGCCCGCAACAGACTACACCGAGGAATGTGTTTCCAGAAATGTGCGACGAGAAATGTGGAAAATCGAAACAAGGGACACTTATGAACCTCCACACACTAGAAAGAGTTTTCTCGTTCGCCTCTGCGGAGGCGAAAGAGTTCCTCGCTCGAGTCGGTCGGCGAGCGAGTTTTCTCGGACACATTTCTACTCTATCACTTTTTTATACGACATTTAGGCGTTCGCTGCCGCAGGAAAACACCAAACAGTGCATAGAACTGAGTGAGGTTATAACATTAGCAGTAAAAGATGCGATTAACTACCAGTTTTCTAATTGTTTTCTTGAATTTTCTCTTAAAACGGAAATAAACAAGAAAAAACTTGTATGGAAGATATTCTTATTTGTGAAACCCGCTCATAATGAGTAATATAAAAATAAAAATTTGAAGCAAGAAACTCGAAAAGGTATTTTGAAATAATTGAATTAATTTATTACTTTTCTTAATTGGAATTTACTAATTGTGAATTTTATTATGAGTTATTTGATCATTCATTATCTATTCATTATTCAACCAACAAATATAGTAAACCAGAGCGGGGTAGAGATTACGGAGCTCAAGAAAATTTGCTGATGTACAGCTTCTCTCTTATACGTCACTTAACTTCTTGTTTTTTAACATTAAATAATGATTTGTATGCAATGTAGTAGTGTGTTTCTCTCTAGGTAATTCGAACTCGTTAAACAAATGGTTTACGATACGATACAAAACAAGGATTTCACGAGTTAAAATTACATAAGAGCATTTAATAAAACAAGAAATGGGACTCGCAGATGATCTCATAGCTAAAACTGCTGTCACCACTCTCGGCTTGTGGGACATAAAGGTATTTCGAGACATCTAATAACCTCTTTGTAGTGTGTGGACGCAGCCTCGCCGGCCTCTTTCCTCATTTCTCGTCGCACATTTCTCGCAACGCATTCCTCGGTGTGGTCTGTTGCGGGCCTAACTCCCCGTATACTGCGATGTTCGTAACTGTGCCCCTGAGTGGAATCAGGTGTTGACGGTTTCGTCCAATCGGCAGCTTGAACGTCACCACAATGACGTCACTTTCGCGAAATATAAGCTCTCGATTGGATGGCAGCGAAACAGATAATTTCTGTCAGGGGCAAAGTTACGAAAATCGCAGTATAATTACAGATGAAGCTACCGTCATTTTTTTACTTAATTTATTTTCCCAAGATGCGCGCGGTAGTTTAAAATATGCCAAGTTGTATATACTTATATATTATATTTATAACAGCTAAACTCCGACATCGTGAGACCAATCTCCATGAAAGTTGGCACTTCTACATGTTCTCTCACCGGGAAGGTGAGTGCTGTTAAATCTGTTGTAACTCCACTACATGGCGCTGTAAAACAAAACTAAATATTCACGTCAAATGCAACACGCAACGCATTCAGTAGGATTTTGAATCTATATCATTAAATAAATTCTAAACGATGCGTTCTTTAGCCTTAAAACTAAAATTTTGACGCCAAAGGCCTCAAAGGAACGTTTCTCACGCCGTAATCTATAGGATGAAACTTCTTGAACATTCAATTACATTTTTGCTGGTCCGGCGCTTCTCGATATTACCTTACCTGCTCAGAGATGTGCAGAATCTGCAATTAAATGTGAATGAGAAGGACAGAGAGCAGCAGAGACAGAAAGGGACAGGGTGAGGGAGAGAAGGAGAAACAGTGAGAAAGGGAGATGGGAGGGATAAGAGGGAGATGAAGGGCAGAACAACTTCTGTCGGGTTTTCCTAGTTGAATCTATATCATAAGTCAAAAGTAAAAAAAAATTACATTTTTGCAATTTTTTAAATAAAAATAGAATAGAGCAATAAGGCATAGAGCAATAATATCATTTCATGAGTACATTTAGCACTATCCCTACGACAAGTTTAAAGAAAAAATGGAAACGTTTTTGAGAAAATCTAGTTTTTGTATTTTTTTTAAATTGCTCATATTGCATGCAATATTACGCGAAAACTACTAACATTTTCAAAAAATGTACAGGATCTTAAAGAAAGAACTCACTATGAAGAACAAATTTAATTTGAAGGAAATATCAATTTTGTAGTTGGAGGAAGACACCGAAAAAAAATTGAAACTTTGGTAATTTTCCAAAAATCAGAGTTAACTATGAAAATCGGACCTATGCCACTTAATAAGTGTATTTTACTCTGTTTTTCGAAAAAAATAAAGAAAAAATTTGGACCCGTTTTTAAGAAATTTTGAAAATGTACGGGGGGCTTCATATAAAGAACCCCAAAAAATTAATTAATGATTTTGAAAATCGCAGAGCATCGACTCAGGTCAGATGGACACGGGTTTCTTCAATTTGGAAGGAATCGTATGCATAGTTTAAGCGCTATTGATGTTCACATACACCGGACAGACGGACAGATGGACGAATGTTGTGCTTTCAATTGTTTTTTCGGTATCAAGGACTTACAAAACAGGGATTCTGGCTACAACCACGTGTTAGGGGATTTTTTCTCAGTTTGCCACTTGTTATCACGGCCCGGCAATGAAAAGCACCCCCGATGTTATAGCAATTTGAAATTTGTTCGATTTGAAATTTAAAAGTTACCCCCCCCTTCTCTCTATCAGAGGTGGGGGGGTGCTCACTCTTATCAATAGATAAGAATCTTAAAAACATCGTAGTGTTTTTTCACCCCCTGGCTGCAATTTCACCAGAATTGCGAAAAATTGTATTTTCTACGATTACAGCGCCATCTACTGGAAAACAAAAAAAATGTTTCAAACAAAATCTACGTATTGTTTTGCGGAGAATCCGAATACACTATAAAAAAATAGGAGTTCCCATTTCAAATTCGCAAGTTTCCCCACCCCCACCCTCAGGGGGTGGAGGTGGCAGGTTGAGATTGAATCATCCAATAGGCCCCTTTGGGACAAACAAATTTTATTTGAAATATTTCTTGATACGATTCTTAGTTTTCAAGATATTTAGTTGTCTCAAGATACAAAAAATCTCTGTATACTATGTATATACGTACGTATAGTATACGGGAACGTAAAAAATAATGGCGTTATAAACTCATAAACAAAGTAGTGTTACGGAATGGAACAGACTTTCCCGTTTTAGTTTTTTATTTCCTTGGATCTGGGATGGCTATTCGGAATTGCCATATACTCTTGACAGCTGACATCTATCGCCGCCCAAAGTATATTTTTTTACATTTTCTCAATTATTAGGTTTCCTAATGGGAGAACGGAAATATTAGTTTTAGAATATTAAAGAACAGTGAAACCTCATCCTAAATGGCAATTTCTTTGAAAAATTTGTAGCAGTTTTTGAGAAAATGGCGTTTAAGCGCTACTCAAAATACGAAATTTGAAGTTACTTTTCACAGAAAATTCTTGAGTTTTCGAAAAACTTCGTTTAAAAGCCAATTAAAGCATTTACACTCACAAATACAACAGTGTTTACAAATTTCTGGTAATGTGCATATTAAAGGTGTAAGAGATCTCTCAAAAAAAATTACATTTGTGTAATTTTTGAAAAAACCAAAAAAAGTACTCCAAAATGAACATTAAAACTTATTAAAGAGTGAAATTTGCACTATCCGTTCGAAACGTTTGAAGAAAACATTTGGAGCCATTTATGAGAAAGTGGCGTTTGAGCGTTTCTGATAATGTGGAATTTTGGGCTAGTTTTCATAGGAAATGGTTGAGTTTTCGAGAAACTTTACTTGACATTTTTTTAAAGTACATGTACTTATAATAATGTGAACAAATCGCCGCTAATGTAAATATTGACGACGTGAGAGACAAGTAAAATAAATTGAAAATCCGGGGACTTCATGCAAAATACCCCCAAAAATTAATGTTTTTAAAAATCGCAGAGCTTCGATTCAGGACAGATGGACACGGACTTCAATTTGGAAAGATCCGTACGCATAGTTTAGGCGCTAGTTCACATACACCGAACGGACAGACGGACGGACGTTTTGATTTCAATTGTTTTTTCGGTATCGTGGTCTTACAAAACAGGGATTCTAGCACGTTTACTGCCACACTGACAAAAACTGAAGGGTCCGTTATTTGTCTCATTTCGCGTGTGAGATTTGTTCTTGGGGCTGTCCTCGATATACTCTTATGTTATAGCATGTTTGTGTGAGTTACCAATGCACCACGCGGCCCCAATGGAAAGGCTGTACGTGAGTTGTATGTACTTCACACGGCCCCATTGCAAAAAGGCCACGTGAGTTATATCTAACTCACATGGCAGCCAACGTGCTAGCTACACCATGTGATAGGGAATTTTTTTCTTAGTTTAGCAACTGGATTTATTCACTTTTTTGTTTCCACGGCCCGGCAATGAATTTTTTTCTACCGAAAATTCACAGTTTCTTCGTGCAGCATTACATAACTTTCCCTATATTACGAATATTACTCCGTATATCGTCTCCTGTATTATTTCAGTAGTATACCTTTGCGTTCCGGCTCTCATTCGCAACCAGTCTTTATAAATGAGGGCTCTAAAGAAAGAGAATTTTACGGAGACTTGACGAATCCCACTTTGACTTTGAAAACATGAAGGATTTGTTTTAAAAAACGCATCCAATTATTCAAGTCAAATGCAACCAGCAACACTTGCCGAAGTTTTCGTCATGTAACTCCTAAACAAAGCGTTTTAAGCCCTTAATAACTAAGATTTTGAGGCCGAAGGCCGAAGGCCTCAAAGAAACGTTTTTCACACCATAATCTATAAGATGAGACATTCCCCGATCCATTCAATTAACTTTTCGGTTCCACGCTTCAATTCTATCAAGGCCACCTCAATATTTAAGCCCTTCCTGCTGGTAGCAATTTTTGGGGCGACACGCTTAGAAGGCTTAGATTCGAAAATCTTTCTTACGCTTTCTGTTAACACCGTAGTTTGTGCAGTCTGACGAGGTTTATTTGCATAATCATTAATTCAAGATTTGCTCTTCAGCAACAACTAGAAGTACTTTTATAGTTGCTTGATACCTATGAAGATTGTTTCTTTGCATGTAGTGAAACCAATCAATTAACATTTGATCGGTGTCTGTAAGTGCTGTGTACCTAATTGAGGAGGGATGTGGGTGCGTAGAGAAGAGTGAAGACTGTGCGTTTTACTTGTACCAGTATTTTCGTTATCATTCGATGAAATTTTAAAGTCAGCGGGTTCAGAGACTTAGCTTTCTCAAAAGTAAAAAGCTTTTCTAATATTTTTGTGACTCACGAGAAGCTAAAAACTAGCTGTCAAAGAATGTTGAATAATTACTTCAAATGTCTTTAAGGAAGTGCTCTGAATTGTTCCAAGAAACCTCTCCATGATACTGAATAAATATTTATTGAAAATTTATTTTAAACATCAATTGCATTGTTTTTTATTTTATTTGACATTGTGTTAGTACATTGCAAGTTACCTTTATATATTTTTAAACAAATAAACACGTTTTGTTAACTACTTCCCCTCTTAAAATGGAAATATAAGGATAGGTATCTAACATAGGGTCTAACATGCGAGTTCTCGCACGGGTACGTGGAGGTAGTAGGGGAAAACTTGTGTATGGCACAACACAAAGAACAAACGTTTTAAATGAGCTAAAGTAAAATAGCTTGAAATAAATAAAAAACAAAAATCAAATCGCGCTGGTCTACAATACTACGTGAATTAATGAAAAAAAAAACAACAACAAAATACAAGAAAGAATAGGAGAAGTCACTCGACAACTGCCAACGTTCGCAGTCCAAAGGCACGATTTAAATGTTGGTGGTGTCTGGATGTATGTACATCAATGCCCAACTGAAAACTCATATTGTAAATAATACACCGTTTGATATTAAACTCAAGGTATCGGTTTGTTAAGATATTCAATATGCAAAGATCATTTGAGTAACATTCCCATGTGCCAAAGTGAAGTCTAAACCTACAAAATTGTTTCCAATGGTAACAAATTGTATTTAGTACTCAAAGGTGAAAATATAAATTTATTTTTTGGCTCGGAATTGCTTTTCTTGAGGTACGTAAGAACGCTGAAAATAATCCATTACTTTAAAAAGTTAATACGTAAATAATTTTTCAATTTTCGCACCCCAGCAAGCTGGCACCCTGACTCTCCAAACCCCCTCTGTTCCTCATAACAAATCAAGGAAAGACAAATAATATTGCAAAGAGTAGGGTTGAACTTGCTCGATCGGTGTTTACGTACTACTTTACTTTGCTTTGCTTTCTGAAGAGTAAAAACCTTTTCTATTATGTTTGTGACTATCAAGGAAAGTGAAAAGCTAACTCTCAAGGAGGAGTGAATAATTTGTTCAAAGTTGTTTTGAAAGAAGTATGAATTGTTCCGAGAACATCTGTCTATAATGCTGAATAAATTTTCATTGAAATTTTTGTTTCCAACATCTATTTTATTATTTTTGTTTGATATTCTGCAAGTACGTTAGAAGTTATTTTTATACATTAAAAAAATAAACACGTTTCATTAACAACTTTCCTTCTTAATTGAAAGGATAGACGAATGGATAGGGAAAGGGTGGGTTTTAACATGCGGGAGTTCTCGCACGGGTACGCTAGTACGTACTTATAAGGGAAAGTAAAAAAGGATCAGTTTGAACATCACAGGACGGGGAGATTTGCGGTCATTCCTTACAAAACCGAAGCCGAATATTCAATTTACAGTCAATCCATCAAGTAGGGTCTACATCTCTCCTATTAAAATAATGACTATTTTTTAGCCCAGACCCAAGGAAATAGAAAACTAACACAGGAATGTCTGTACCATTCTCTAACATCACTAGTTTAGTTGTTGATTTGCATTGTTGATGTTATGGTACGTTATTAATGTTTAATTTGAATTCTATTTGTCTGTAATAATATATTTTAATAAATAGAACATAAGAAAATACATAATTTTTACTTTTATCGCTCTGAATTTAGGGTTGGAACTCAGCTGCAACGCAAATTTCCATCGTAAGATCTAATCTTCACATTTTTTGATGAGTTTTGAGAATATGGTAGAAATGTAGCAGCAGGGGGTCCATCGAAACCAGTAAGATTTTGAAAGTGGTCCGCGAGAAAAAAGAAAAAAAAAATGGTAACCTCTGATTCATGCGCTAGCATTGACCACAGACAGACGGAAGGACGGAGAGACACGTTTTGCCGTATATCGATATTTCGGTATCAGGACTCACAATACCCAGCCAATAGACAAACCACAAAACGTGGATTCTACTGTTAGAAGTGAGGTATTACACTCTTTTAGAGGATGTAATTTACTACATGCTATATAAAAACAATATTTATCAACTTTTCGTTACCAGTGCCCGACAATACAAGTTTTTCTGACGAAAAACCTCCGATTTCCCACGCAGCATTACGATAATCTCTTTACTACTTAAGAAGTGGGTGAAAAAGTAAAAAAAAAAAACAAACAAAAAAACTTAATGTACTTTTTGAATTGTGTTTCTTGTGATCAATATTTTGAGGCTTCATTGGTGACCGAGGGCCCCGGCTGTCTATGCGATAAATCGCCACTGCATGAATCGTAATGTATAAGGCCACGAAAATCTTCTGGTTTTCTGCTCGAGATGTTTCAAGTGCATGATAAAAGTTTCCGCCTCTCTTGTTCTGTGATAAGTGGGGCGTACCGGATGCACAATCTTCCGACCCTTCCAGTATGCGTTGTGGTTGCATAGGGGGTGAATCTTCTTGGTCTCTGGCGGTTTTAGGAGTCGTATCCGCATTTGCGAAGGAACATTGTTATGAGAATCAACGGTCAATTGCAGAAATCTAAAATATTTATTGGAGCAGCAATAATTTGCTCAGTTCTGCTTATATTGTCGAACGTTTTATGGAAATTGAACGGCCATTATTTTTATTCAAAAGACATTCTAATCACTTTTACGGACATAAATCCGGAAACATTTCCACGACAAGCGGAAGAGAATCTCGTAGCACTAAATGACAGAAGACTAGAACTTTATGAAAATGATATTGATGTAAGTAGAAAGCTTGTGGGTAGGCCTGTCTGTGAAATGTTATTTTTTCACAGTAAAATTATGTATTGTTCATTATCATATCATTAGAGCGTAATCATTAATATAATTTTATGATACAAAAATATATTTTTCAGGATGTTAACATTGATTATTTTGAGAAAAATGTTTGCAAAGTAAATTCTTTTATGAATTACAAAATTTCTAATCGAAATTTTCTGGTCAATTATCCTCAAAAATTGTTGTATTGTTGGATACATAAAGTGGCCTCCACTACTGTTACATCTCTTTTCAGTTCTTTAGCAGGACATTACGTAAAGCAAAACTATTACAGGTAATTATATAATATGTGGTTAATTACAGGTAAGCTATAATGAATAAAAAAAATTCTTAAGAGATAAATTTCCTACACTCTACCATTTTTCCAAATTGCCAAAAATGCATTATTAACAAAAATATAATGTAATAATATGCAAAAATATGATACAATAATGCAATTGAGGGAGTTGGTTAATTATCATTAATTTATAATTTCATGCTCCTATTTTTATTTTATTGAACATTTCTATCCTTATTTTTATTTTTATTTTATAATAATTTCAAATTTAAATATGACATGTAAAGTTTTAATTGATAAATTTTGGGGGGAAAAAAATAATAGAACTTTCAATAATGGGTGTTAAACACATGTGTACTCATCAAAGAAAATGTACAAAATTCACTGAACATTCCACTTTCCTAATCACCATTTTATTTCAAAATTGATCTTAGCAAATGTGAATCATTTATTTTCAGAGAAATAAAGATTTAGCAGCAAAGAGTAATGAAGAACTGGAAAACATCATTCACAATACATCTTTCATAAAGTTTTTGGTGGTTCGACACCCATTTGAACGACTTGTTTCAGCTTTTCGAGATCGCATTGCAGATAATTCTCGATTCACAACACAGGCATGGCTGTATGGACCAAGAATATTAGCCAAGAGGAGATTAAATTACACAGAAATGTTTGATGTAAATAATGGCTTTGTTTTGAAGATTATACCAACTTTCAAGAATTTGTAACGTGGTTGATATTTACACCACCAACTAAGTATGATGTTCACTGGATACGTTACAATGATCACTGCTTACCTTGTAAGATTCACTATAATGTAATCATCAAATTGGAGTCAGCTTTAAAGGGGGAAGAAGGATTCAAGAATGTCACTAAATTAAAGAACTTAAAGTTATTCTCTAAACACCTTCAAAAGACAGGAGGGGGAAGGACTACATTCAAAGTAAGCTGTGATTATTTTAAGAATTTAAAACTTAATCAAATAGAGACATTGTACAAAATTTATGAAATTGACTTCAGAATATTTGGTTATTCTCCAAATGCATATTATAAATGTTCAAAATATTTTCAACGCCCCAATTAATGCTTCACAAAATTTCTGTTCAGAAATATGTTCAGAATAACAGTATTAGAGGATACATTGTAAAAGAAATTTAATTATTAATTTCAGAAATTAGAGGTTTAGTGAAAGAATGACTCAACTGATGCTCAATGAACTACATTTATATTACTTATTTTCAGCACAGCTACATGCATGTTTTGAAATTTTATTCTTATTTTGTGGAAACAAATACTTCACTAATGTCTTGATCCTCTATTACTTGTTAACTGCATATTGGAAAATCCAAATAATTGTGCATACTATTTTGAGATATTACTCTTCAATAAAAATACAAATAAATTATAAAATATAAAAAAAAAAAAATTAAAAATTGGGTTTTACAAAGAGTGCAGGGATTTGCATAAAATTCAAATAGAACCTTTGTTCAATTGTTTTTTCAAAACAAAATGCTAACCACTTCCCAAATCCCCTTCACTGAATACATCACAGGAAATGAAGGGAATAAATTAAGGAGGCTTTACTACTAAAATGTACAATTTAATTTCTTATTCTGTAAGGTACATTTAAATAGATTTTGTGTTTTTATAATTTACTATCTAAGTAACCAAGAATAACTGAATAAGTACTATCTAAAATGTTTTGAACTATTTATCCTGAATGGACAGGACCTGTTTCTATACTAGATTTCAGATCTGCAAGTTTGGAAATGTTTTCTCAGTGAATTTTAAAAATTTGCAAAGTACGTGAATTTCTTTGATATTCTTTGCTGATGAAAAAGATCTAATGATAAAATGTTGAAAATTATTTTGTGTACAATTAAAAACACTTAAAGGAAAACATTCAAAATAAAATAATTACAAATGTTTCTCATTGTACTGGTATGCTTTTAATTTACAATTGAACATTTTTAAATATTAAAATCATATCAAATGTTTTGAAAATATAATTTGTAATGTATGTAGGCCTATGTAATTTGTAATGTATGTGTATTTTTAGTCTTCTTTAAAACCTCCTTCTTTCACTTTTTTTCCCACCTGGAGGTATAAGATTTGGTGTGTTTCTTGCACATTGTTGAAACTGTCCTTTAAAAAGTCCTATTACTGTATTCTCTTTAAAATCAGCATTAAATTCTTCACAAGTTTTCAGAAATACTGGCATTAATTTATCCAGACGGTCCATGATCTAATGTTGGGAAGAGGTGATGTAGAGCATGGTTACCAAAAGTAACAAGAGCTAGGAAATGAGATCTGGCTATAACTGGTCTCTCTTGGACTGCATCTAACTGTTGAACGCCCCAATCTAAATCTTCTCTGTGAATAAAAAATATTGTCAGTAACACAAATACAAAAAAAGAAATGATTATTATTAACTAATGATGGTTTGCACATGATAAACACTTAGAAATACACAGATTTAGGACCACTTAATACTGCAAACAAAATGGAAATTGAGAATTTGGAAAAAATATAATATTCTTCATTTTTAGGTATTACAACTTTGAGTGTTTTGACTTTCTCCATAATAGCTCTCCATTTGTTTTAATCTTGTACTTGGACAGTTCAATTTCTAATTTCCCAGTCTTCTGAAGTCATTTAACACATCATGAATCATATAACAGAATGTATAAAAAGCAGACAAGTATGTAGATATTAAAAAATGTTACCTCCAAAATGAATGTGCTTAGATTAATTGATTCTCCTGCTTGAGTGTATTTGAAATAAAGCAATTGAGAATAAAACTAATTTTCAATATTACACAATGTAAAATGTAAAGTAAGGGAATATATTCATCAATGCTGATGGAAATTTTTTATTTTTAAATTTGTGTATTTAGATCATATGAAGCATTAAGGCTCTTAGGCAGCATCCTACCATGCTCAATCCACAATTCACAGATAACATTAGTACAGCAACTGCCAAAACTTATGCCAGAAATTAGTTCAAAATTAGCTTCAAGTGAGAAATTTCTCATACTTAACAGATGGGTATCTGAGAATTGGGAAGGACGTAGTTTGGTCATACCAAGGAGTAGAATGCAATTGTAGGTCTAGCTTCTGAATCTGAAGCATTCTGTTTTCCATGTAGGATGAGGGGATGCAGTAGTGAAACTTCAGTTGGTGGCATCCAGGGCAAAACTAATGGTATCACCCCTCTAAAATAAATTAAATATAAAAAGATTGTTTACTGATTAATTTATACACTATTTAATGAAAAGGAAAGTATATTTGGACATGAAATTCATATATAATGTCTTAAAAAATAAAAGTAATTCAGAATAATTGAAACATAATTTTTAAATGAATAATTAATTATATAATTTCCAACTATAAAATTTTCTAATTGGGGCCACCCCTAAAATGACACTGGGGCAGAAATCCCCATGGCACAAACTTTCCCGGATAAGTTTTCTATTCCTTGGGTCTGGGATAGCTATATGGAATTGCCACATACTTGTGCCAGCTACCATCTATTGCTGCCCAAACTACAATTTTTTGACATTTTCTTAATGTTTCAATTTCCTAATGATAGAATGGAAATATTAATTTTAGAATATGGAAGAAAGCAAAATCTTGTCCTAAATGGCAATTTTCTTTGGAAAAATTTGAAACCGTTTTTAAGAAAATGGTGTTTAATCGCTACTGAAAATATGAAATTTGAAGCTGTTTTTCACAGAAAATTTTTGAGTTTTCAAAAAATTAATTTGACTCACAAATACAATAGTGTTAACAAATTGCTGGGAATATTCATATTAATGGTGTGAAAAATCTTTCAAAAAAATTATATTTGTGTAATTTTGGAAAAAAAATAAAAAATGAACTATACATCATATTAAAGAGTGCAATTATCCATTCGAAATATTTGAAGAAAATAGTTGGAGCCATTTATGAGAAAAATTGCGTTTGAGCGTTTCTGGAAATGCGGAATTTTTGAGCTAGTTTTCATAGAAAACCAGTTGAGCTATTCGAGAAACTTATATGACATTATTTAAAGCACATGTACTCATAAATGTAATATGTGAACAAATTGCCGCTAATGCAATATTAACGGACGTGAGAGGCAAGTCAAAAAAAATTATTTTTGTAATTTTTGAAAAAAAAAGGTTAGAGCAATTTGGCGTTTATGTCATCTCATAGAGTACATTAGGCACAATACTTACAAACGTTTAAAGAAAATTTGGAGCCGTCTTTGATAATGTCTTGTTTTTGTGGTTTTTTTAGAATTGCACATCTTACGCGAAAACTACTACAATTTTCAAAACATGTACCTGACCATAATTAAAGGACTCTCTATGGGAATACATTTTATTTGAGGAAGTATCTCTATCTGCAGTTGTAGTTGAAGGAAGACGCCGAATAAAATTCAAACTTTTGTAATTTCGAAAATTCAGAGTTAACCGTGACAATCTGACCTATGGCCTCTTAAATAAGTATATTTTACTTATTATTCTAAAGAAAAATTGGGTGCCGTTCTTGAGAAAAATTTTGAAAATGTTCGGAAGGCTTCAATGTAAACTACTACCAAAAAATTAATGAATGTTTTTAAAAATCGCAGAGCTTTGACTCAGGCCACATAGAAAGGGGTTTCTTCAATTTGGAAAAAAATCGTATGCGTAGTTTAGGCGCTAATGTTCACATACACCGGACAGACTGTTGGACGGACTGATGGACGGACGGGCGTTTTGCTTTCAATTTTTTTTCGGGTCAAGGTCCCACAAAACAGGGATTCTGGCTACACCGCGTGTTAGGTTATTTTTACTTTCCCGTATACGTACGTATATACGGAGTAATATACGTAATATAGGGGACGTTATGTAATGCTGCGCACAAACGATTTCGAGATTTTAACGGAAATACGCGGTTTAGGATCCCTTGATACCGAAAACGTGTTTGTTTCAAAACGTCCGTCCATTTGTCCGTCAGTCTGTGAACAACACTAGTGCCTAAACCATACGTGCGATTTCTTCCAAAATGAATATTCCCCGGTTTCTCGGCCACTCGATGCGCCGCGATTTTGAAAAACTTTCTTCATAATTTGGTGGTACTTAAATGAAAACCCCGGTCATTTTCGAATTTTTCCCAAAAAACGCTCCAATTTTTTTCTTTAAATTTCTTGTAAGAATAGAGCAAAATACACTTATTAAGTTTGCATAGGTCCCTTTTTCACAGTTGACTCTGAATTTTCGAAAACTGCAAAATTTTGAAATTTTTTCGACGTCTTCCTAGAACTAAAAAATTGAGAGAGATTGAGAAAAAAGATAGAGATTATTCCTTCCAATAAAATTTGTTGTCCAATGTGAGTTCTTTCATTAAGGTCATTTACATTTTTGAAAATTTAATTAGTTTTTGCGCAATATTACAATATTTGTAATTAAAAAAAAATACAAAAACCAGATTTTCTCAAAAACGGCTCTAAATTTTCTCTTTAAATTTTTGGTAGGTATAGTGCTTAATGTACTCATGGCATAAACGCCATATTACTCTATTCTTTTGTTTTTTCAAAAATTACAAAAATGTATTTTTTTACTTGTCTCTCACGTCGTTAATATTTACATTTGTGGCTATTTGTTAACATTGTTATATTAATGAGTACATGTGCTTTAAATAATGTCAAATAAAGTTTCTGGAAAATGGAATAGTTTTCTCTGAAAACCAGCTCATTCCGTATTTTCAGAAACGCGCAAACGCCATTTTCTCGAAAATTGGCTTCAAATTTTTTTATCAAATTTTTCGAATGATAGTACTAATTGCACTCTTAAATATGGCGTAAAGTTCATTTGGGATATTTTTGTGGTTTTTCAAAAATTACACAAATTCAAACATTTTCAACATTTAGGACAAGGTTTAACTGTTTTTTTATTATTCTTAAATAATAGTTTTATTCTGTTAGGAAACCGAAAAATTAATAAAATGTCAAAAAAATGTAGTTTGGGCGGCGATAGATGGCAGTTGTCAACTGTATTGGCAAGTCCGAATAGCTAGCCGAGACCAAACGAAACAACACTATACGGGAGTCTGTGCCATTCTGTCACCATTAGTTTCACACACCAATACATAACTTTACCTAAACTAGGTAAATTACTCCGTATATACACGTACGTATACGGGAAAGTAAACTGGTGGTGCTACAGAATGGCATAGACTTTCCGGTATTAGTTTTCTATTTCCTTGAGTCTGGGTAGCTATTCGGAATTGCTACATACTCTTGTCAGCTCTTGCCATCGATCGCCGCCCAAACTACATTTTTTGACGTTTTCTTAGTTTTTCGGTTTTCTGAATGGTATACGGGAAAGTATTAGTTTTGGAATATTAAAGAACACAAAAACCTCGTCTTAAATGGAATTTTTTTTTAAAAATTTGTATCATGAAACAATAACATGAAATGTGAAGCTCTTTTTTACAGAAAATTTTTGAGCTTTTGAAACACTTCACTCTAAGTCATTTGAAGCACTTACACTCAAATATAATAAAGTTTACAAATTGCTGATAATTTGCATATTAAAGATGTGAAAGATCTTTAAAAAAATTACATTTGTGTAATTTTTGCAAAAAACAAAAAAATACCTCAAAACTTTTCGTCATATTAAAGTGCAATTATCACATCCATTCCAAAAGTTTGAAGAAAAATTTGGAGCCTTTTATGAGAAAATGGCGTTTGAGCGTTTCTGAAAATGCGGAAATTTGAACTAGTTTTCACAGAAAATATTGAGTTTCCCAGAAACGTTGTATGACATTATTTAAAGCACATGTAATCATTAATATAATAATGTAAACAAATCGCCGCTGATGCAAATATTAACGACGCGACGTGAGTGGCAAGTCAAAAAAATTACATTTTTGCAGTTTTTGAAAAAAATAGAGCAAAAAGGCGTTTTTGTTATCTCATAGAATACATTGGACACTATCTCTATCAAAAGTTTAAAGAAAAAAAGTTAGCCGTTTTGAGAAATCTTGCTTTTGTAATTTTTTAAAATTTTAGTAGTCTTCACGCAATGTTGGGTGAAGACTACTAAAATTTTCAAAAAAATGTACGTGACCTTAAAGAAAGAACTCGCTATGAAGAACAAGTTTTATTTGAAGGAAAAATCTATCTCCAATTTTGTAGTTGGAAGAAGACGCTGAATAAAATTCAAACTTATCTAATTTTCGAAAATTCAGAATTAATAATGGAAATTGGACATATGCCACCTAAATAATTGTGTTACACTCTATTCTTACAAGAAATTTAAAGAAAAAAATTGGAGACGTTTTTGAGAAAATTTTGAAAATGTCCGGGGTACCCCCAAAATTTAATGAGTGTTTTTTAAAAATCGCAGAGCTTCGACTCAGTCCAGATGGACTAGCGTTTCTTGAATTTGGAAAAAATCATACGCATAGTTTAGGCGCTTGTGTTGTTCACATACACCCGACGGACAGACGGACGGTCGTTTTGCTTTCAATTGATTTTTCGGTATCACGGACCCACAAAACAGGGATTCAGGCCACACCACGTGTTAGGGGATATTTTTTCTTAATTTAGCCAACTGGATTTATCACTTTTTCGTTATTATGGCCCGGCAACGATTTTTTTTTCTGTCGAAAATTCGCCATTTCTTCGCGCAGCACTACATAACTTTCCCTATACTATGTATATTACTCCGCATATACGTATGTATACAGGAAAGTAAAAATGATTATTACATTGAGTGTGAATGTATTGCATCATTGAATGCATTATGTTTCGTTTTGACAATTGTTAATATAGAAAATATTGTAGTGTATGTTTGAATTACAAATTTAGGCCTACTTTTGAAAAATTGGAGTTTTTTTTGTTTTATTTTCATTTTCACATACTTGGAAATATAGAAATTATGATGTGCATATGGTACTATGACAGAAGAGTATGGTTTCTCTTCGTTCTCCCTCAACGCTTTCCAACTCCTCTATCTACCTTTCCCTTTAGCTTACTTTATATGATAACTGAGAGAATCTCAAACATCCTTATTCTTTTTGTGGTAGTATAATAAAAAATAATATGAAATTATTTGTGGCTTTTCACATTCACATGCAAGTGTGACAAAAGGCGGAATATATAAAAGTAAAAATATTACAGTTTTTACCTTGGCTTATCTCCATCATGGAAGATATCTGGGTGATGGTGAGCAGCATTTAAACCAATTAGTGAAAAAGTGAAACTTGAAACAATTGTAATCCAAAACCACATTATGAGAGCATCTTGAATTTGACATCCTCCATACAAATATATAAGAGACGGAATAATTAAAGGAATGAAATCTGTTTTGTAAGGACCTTTGTCAAATCCTTTGGCATATACTATCATTCTGAAATCAAAAGAATTTGAACCAACATACAATATGGATTCATCTTGCTAATGAACTATTCTGATATATTGGAAAATATTAATACTGATATGTAGGCCTATAAAATACAATAAACGGAGAATTGAAATGAACAATATTCCTAACAACTTACCTGACAATGTATTGAACATGAAACAGGAATGCATAAACAACAGGACTGTATACCCATGGACCATAACGTCCCCAAAATGTTTTGTTTTCCTTTGGAAGATACTGAAGTATAGGTTCAAAGAGAGAAATCTCCAAGTCCAGAACAGAATTTGGAAATAAATGATGACTCAGAGCATGACTTACTCTCCAGTGCCTAAAACACATTAATGTTTTCAGCATTTCCATGCCAATTTGGTTACATTTTTCTACAACCTCAACATTTGTTGGACTAATGACTATTTTTATCATAAAAACGGTTATTTATCTTTATTTTTTACAAACTTATTTAGTGAATTTAATTTTTTATTTTCATTATCACATGTATTTGGAAATATAGAAATTATTATTTGTACATAGTTTCAAAACAGTAATGCGGAGATACAGGTAAACAACGATAACTGTAAACAGCCAGGGGAGATCTTGGAACCCATCTTGGGAATCTGACACCACACCCCCTCTTCCTAATTTTATCACTTCAATCATTGCCACATTGTCAATAGCATATAACAAATTGAGGGGTTTGTTTGGCATCTTTCGTCACCTTGAAGAATCTACGTCAGAAGAAATCAAAGAAGGTTCGTTAAAACTGATGAAAGTATATACCGATGATTTGGAAAGTGAACTAAGTGATGAGTTGATTAAATTCAGTGAAAGTTTGAAAACAGACGTAGCTAAACCTCTCTCGAAAAATCAGGAAGACCTTCATGAATTGAAATTGTACAAGATTATACAAGAAATTGTGTAGGATCTTGTTTTCCTAATGTTGAAATTGTTTTGAGAATTTACCTCTCTTTGATGGTAACAAACTCTAGTGGCGAACGTCCCGTTTCAAAATTGAAGCGTATTAAGAGTGAAATAAGAGCCAGAATGGGCCAAACACGACTGAAGAATCTTTCTTTGATGAATGTCGAACATAAACTGCTCAAAAATGGATACAACGAGAATAATCGACAAGTTTTCTACTGCAAAATTGCGTGAACATTAGATGCATTTAATTAGGCAAACAAAGTTCAATCAAAATTGAAAATTAATCACGTCATTTTATTAAATGTTTATTATATTTTTATAAATTTAATATTTTGACAAATTAATATATTTATTTCAATTTCGATTGCAATATTTAAACTTTGTATCAACGAGAAGAATTTGACATGATTTCGTTTATATGTTATATATCTTATTTTTATTTATTTATTTATTTGTCAAAAAACAGTAAAAACTGTATATGACGTGTGGGGAAAGAAATTTATCTGCGCACATTTTCTTGAGAGCCAGAATTTTATTATTTCTTGAGAGCCAGAATGTGTTTTTCCCGAGTTATAGAAAATCAATTTCAACTGTAAATGAACTACAAGCAAAAGGAGTGCTCAACAAAACGTGCGCGCAGTGAAGCTACATTCTTCCGATAACACTTCAAATAATGGATTATTTTCAATAAAGATATTGTTTTCAAACTATAAGTAATAATAAATAAAAAAAATATTTCGTTTAAACTGTGTTCTGAATTATTTTTGTTGACTTCAAATTGATATTTGCCTTAAAGAAAATGCACAAATGTCCCAATCCTGACATACAACTAGGCTCAGAGTTCAGGTAACTGTATTTAAGTATTTATATAATTTAATTTGAGTTTTTTTACAGTATATAGTTTTGTCTCAACATTAATTAATAAAGCTATGTTTAGAAAAGGATCAATTTTTTTAAAAATATCGGAAATCGATTAAAGTTCTTTCATATACCACATGCTTAACTATGGCTTAAAATTAGAAATAATTACAGGGGCCCCGTACGATAAAAGTGCTACAGGCCCCACAGGTCGTTAAACCGGCCATGGTGGTCCCAATATAACTTATGTGTTTCATTTTCTAGTACAGCTTCTGGATGATACTGATAGTAAGGTGTATCAACTTTCTAAGATAGCATGTATTTTTTAACAAGTTTCGAGTTGATAATCCGGCCCACCTGTTCGTGCCTCAATTTCTGGTCTGTGGGATCTAAACAACTATAGTGTGATTTTTATAATTTGCCCCTCAAGGCTCATCTTCATGCCGCTAGATATCGTATGATCACGACCGTATCAACCAGTGCTTGCGATCACGCGATACCTAGCGAGAGGCCGCGATTCGCGGCAGTTTCGCAAGAAAGAAAAGACGCGAAATGTCTTGTCATATTCCACCGTTGCCGTAGGGGCTTGAGGGGCCAAATTATAAAAATCGCACTACAGCCTGAGATGCGCTGAATGGTTTCATGATTTCCACCACACATACGACATTCATCACCATGAATTATCAGTTACTACTCCTGGGTCTTTGATAACATATTTTAGGTAGTTCTTTGTGAGAATCACCTGATCTTGGATTGCTATTATGAAACCTTCGCTCTCAGGGTACAAATATCCTATACTGGGCCATTTAAACATTTCTTCATCGACATTCGGATTGACTATTGCATAAGGATATGCACTATGGTACGCTTTGTTTTCAGGAATCGATTTCTTACTGCAAAGAGGACTGATGAATTTACATTTCTTGTTGGAGATTTAGGGGCGTATAATTGTCATCTGCCCTTACAATTACCATGTGGAGTTGAGAATATATGCCTTCTCTGCACAGTACTTTCGTCATAGCTAGCATCCGTTAGGCATAGAGATTCGTGAACTTTATAATACCACGCCCTCTCATCTGCCGTGGCAGTGTGCCTCTCCGGATCGCTCTTTTGGGATGGTGGCCGCCGAAGCGTGTCATTGAACTTACAAGTCTTTCTAATTCCTTTAGAGCAAGAAGGCTTATATTTCTTCATATTACATGCATATCACATGCTTTCTGTGTACATTAATTCAAGATAATGCAAATAAATGTAATGCTCTCGCAGCA
>JAHLJT010002406.1:67467477-67527334 GCA_031308135.1 Acheta domesticus
CCTCTCACATGTTAGACCCCTATGTTAGATCCCTATCCTTATATTTCCATTTTAAGAGGGAAGTAGTTAACGAAACGTGTTTATTTGTTTAAAAAATATAAAGGTAAGTTGCAATGTACTAACACAATATCAAATAAAATAAAAACAATGCAATTGATGTTTAAAATAAATTTTCAATAAATATTTATTCAGTATCAAGGAGAGTTTCTGGAACAATTCACAGCACTTCCTAAAGACAACATTTGTTGTAATTATTCAATATTCTTTGACAGCTAGCTTTTAGCTTCTCAGTGATCACAAAATATTAGAAAAGCTTTTCACTTTTGAGAAAGCTATGTGTCTGAACCCGCTGACTTTAAAATTTCATCGAATGATAACGAAAATACTGGTACAGGAAAACAGTCTTCACTCTTCTCTGTGCACAAAACATCTCTCCTCAATTAGGTACACACCACTTACAGACGCCGACAAAACCTTAATTGATTGGTTTCACTACACGCAAAGAAACAATTTTCATAGGTATCTAGCAACTATAATAGTACTTCAGTTGTTGCTGGAGAGCTAATCTTGAATTAATGATTATGCAAATAAACCTTGTCAGACTGCACAAACTATGGTGTTAACAGAAAGCGTAAATAAAATTGTCGAATCTAAGCCTTCTAAGCATGTCGCCACAAACATTGCTACCAGCAGGAAGGGCTGAAATATTGAGGTGGCCTTGATAGTATTAAAGCGTGGAACCAAAAAGTTAATTGAATGGAACCGAGAATGTCTCATCTTGTAGATTATGATGTGAAAAACGTTTCTTTGAGGCCTTTGGCCTCAAAATTTACTTTTTAAGTCTCTAAAACGCTTTGTTTCCGAGTTATTTGCAATGTAAATTGGTATGTGATGCGGGTTGCATTTTAAATTAATATTTCGATGCGTTTTTTTAAAGAAATTATCCATATTTTAAAGTCAAAGTGGAATTCGTCAAGTCTCCGTGAAATTCTCTTCTTTAGAGCCCCCATTTATAAAGAGTGGTTGCGTGAGAGAGCCGGAACGCAAAGGTATACTACTGAAATAATACAGGAGACGATATTGTAGTTTGGACTGTGAATATAAATCTATTATGTTATAATATTTGCCATGATTTACTTACTACAATACACACAGTGGTAAGTTCTCAAGTAAAGCAACAATAAAGTACAGAATAAACCCAGAAAGGCTTATTCAGGATTTATCTCACTTTCATGGCTGGAAAATACAGTGATTTTTCAAAATCGAGATAATTCTCCATCAAAAAGAAGAGTTATCTAAATCTCAAATGTTGACAAAAAACTCAGAATGGCCCTTTTTTTTCACTTCGATAAGTATTTACCACAATTCTGCCAATCATACATCCTGGACAAAAAATTCAAACTATACAATTACATTACTATAAATCTTTTGGGTTGGTTTGTCACTTTCCAAAATGAATGGATATTCTAACATCCCTGGCTTTATTATATGCACACAATGCTAATAAAATGAACAAAAATATATTTACTGATGTCAGATTCATCATATATTCTTATAACATGTTTCGATATTACTCCTATTATATTGAGAAACCTTCCCAAAAGCAAGAAAGACGTAAGACATACTGGGACTTTCTTCTGTGTGGCAACAACAGCTGAATCAGCTCCTTTTAAAGCAACAGATGTAATCCACCTTGGTTGATAGCTTTAAATGCATACTCTGTAATTCAAAACAACAAATTACAGGAAAAATACAAAAACAAATTTACCATTCATTCACACTTGCTATTGAATTGGCAATTTCATTCTCATTCTATTAATTATTTACATCATTAAAATATTGATTTCTTACAACAAAATTGAGCATGAAACAAAGGACAAAAATGTCATGTTTGTGTTTGATTTCAGGGATATAATTATTATACCCTCAAAAAAATATTAAAATTGATTGTTTACAATTAAATATTTCACTGAAAGTGACTGCTACTAATGCAGGAGGAATCAACTTGCATAAAAACTACTACCCAACAATAAAGCAGAATAAACGAAAGAAGACAATATCCCACAACATTAACCAAATTATTATTCAATAGAACATTAACAAAAATGAGACATTTAATCACACTGAAGGTTAGGACCGTTCAAAAAGTTGAGTCATGGTATTGTCACTTGCAAAAAATTAGCTAGTGGATATCATAACCCTGAATTAGAAATCAAAACGATAGGATATGAAACAGAAGACATTAGGTACATACCAACTTGTACAACGACCTTCCGGCGAAAATATAGTAATATGTCTATCAAACCCAGCACTACTCCCGCGTGCCATTTTGACTCGATTGCGTACACTGGCGCTCTGGTTTTCTCAGACTCGCACCTCCAAACACCGAACCGAAACACTGGTCGCCGTGATGTTGCTCGACGGCGATGATCAGCAAGACCTGAATGCCACAGAATTGCCACAAAACCTTTTGTAAATCATCCTTGACTCGGTAAATCAGTTGAGGGTGCGTATAGCGTCCACTTTTCGATTAATGGGCTATCTGGGCATCTCAAAGTTTAAATTTCGGCTAAGTTCAACTTCAATTAATTTCATTTGTTTGATAAAAATAGAAATATATTGTTTTTGCAATACTAGGTTTCTGCGTGTAAAATACATCTATATAGGTCAATGTGAAATTTTTGTGAGTTAGAAAAAGGACACTATCGGCGACCATCAGAATGCATTTATTTTGTCGTAATCGGCAATTAAAACATGATCGAATTGCATTTTTCACTTATACTTCCTGTTTCTTTTAACACAAATAGTTTTTTCATCTTTGCCTTAAGACTCACGTCACTTCATTCCGACATGAACACTATTGAGGAGGGTGACCACAGTGTTCGGGAATAATATTGGAACCAATAGTTTCATTTGTAATAAACAAAAGAAGTGCCTTATATTTTTCCCAATGTACCCACACATTTTCAGACTATGTAACGCCTCTACCTGCGCCGAAAGTCACGGTAAATTTTACTACCAAAATTGAATTCTCGAACTGTCATAAAATAAACAATTTTTAAGTAGGGAGTTCATGCTGCAATAAATAATGAACCCAATACTATTGAAAAATCTGGTCCATCCTAGCAAACAAAACACGTTACGTAGGTATCATCCTCACAAGAAAGTACTCAAACCAACCACGATGAAACGTGCCTCATAAAACACAAATACTGTCCTTGAAGACAGCCCTTCAGATAATGTGGTTAATTATCATTGTAATGTTCTGATAAGAGTCGTTTTGTTTCAGTTTACTTAAAGCTGCGCTTGTAGAAGGTTGACTGAAGCCAACATAATGGATTTCAGAGCTGAGGGTATGTTGAGAGTCAAGATAGATGGAAAGGAGGAAATTTACGGTACCTAATTTTTAATAAAAAGCAACAACAATTATCCCTAACAGATCATCAGCACATCAGATACAACCCTTTGAAAGGAGAATGGATCCTTGTCTCTCCGCATCGTATGAAGCGACCGTGGAGCGGACAGACAGAAGACGTCACGGAAGACGACATACCAGAATTCGACCCCCAAAATCCCCTATGTCCAGGGGTCAAACGAGCATCAGGAGAAGTATGGCCGTATAATACTCTCCGAGTTGTGCTCTGTTTTAAACATTATTATATCAATGTCATAAACGATCAGAAACTGTTCGATTTTTAAGGATGCAATGTGAAGGTTTCATTAGTATGTTCTGAAAGCAGGATTAGAAGGAATAGTAATTATGAAAATCGTTTACACTTTCAGTACTGAATATTTACTGGGGGGATTTATTACATTCCGACGAAACTAACGTTCACATTTTTTTCTTTTCATCGACTAATATATTTTCAGTTTAATTAAATCAAGACCCAGGGATCCCTTGGAACTGGACATGGATGTTTAATTTCGATTAATTTTCGATGCAATTACGATTTGCGGATTAAAAAAAAGGGGGGAATATATATACACTTCCATTGAGCAAATTTTCCAAAACTTACAATAATAAAGTTAATTATAGGCATTTTTTAATGTCACCATGACATTCTTGAAAAGAAAGGGTCACTACATTTACATTATTAATTTGTATGTTCTCCTTCTAGGTCAACCCCAAGTATGAATCAACATTTGTATTTCCAAATGACTTCCCTGCATTACTGGATGACGTACCAAGTCCCTCTGAGAGTGATGATCCTCTTTTTCAAATGGCTTCAGCCAAAGGGAATTGTAGAGTATTGTGCTTCCACCCAAAATCTAATGTTACATTACCCATTATGACTTTGCAAGAAATACGAACCATTATTGATAGGTAGTTACAAACACCACATCATGACCTACACAAAACAACCTAAGACCTTTACAATGTGCTTTAAAATAGGTGGATTGATGAGATGCAAACACTAAGTGAAAAATTTGAATGGGTGCAAATATTTGAAAACAAAGGATCAATGATGGGTTGCTCCAATCCACATCCTCACTGTCAGATTTGGTCGTCATCTTTCTTGCCCAATGAAGCGAGAATTAAAGACCAATATCAACGTGAATACTTTCAAAAATATAATCAACCATTATTAATGGATTACGTGAAGAAAGAAATAAATAAAAAGGTAAGGGATTACAATAATCATGGTATTAAACTGGATTTGAAAATATATAGGCAATAAAATTAATAATGTACCTAAAAAAAGTTGTTGTAACACTCAATAAGTATTCTGTAAAAGTTGTCTGTATTACTAGTGTATATGTTAAATATGGCCACAGATTTTTCAACAGACAAAAATGTTTATTACAATTTTCAGGTAGCAGTTTATTAAATTAACTTTTTCAGTATTATAATTTTTGTAACTACATTCATTCATTCATTCATAGTCTTTACAAATTTTGGTTATCTTGTTTTTGTACTGTTTTAAGCCTGAAGATGGGTGGAAAAATATACCCTGAAACGTGTTGCTACCTGAAAATTGTAATAAACATTTCTGTGAATGTTTTAACTAATATATACATATGTACAGAATGGAGTGTAAAGCATGTGCAGAATTGCAGTTACATGGCTGAACAGAACTGCCATTCTGCACATGCTTTGTTGTGGAAGTTCGAGAATTTTTGAGGTGCCAGAAATGACAGCATGCATGTGGATGCTTGACAGCATGTAAAACAGATTCCAGGAAAGGTACTTGGCCAATCCTGACAAAATTAATTCCTCTAACAATTTAACACCAATCAAAGTTTTGATTTGAATTACTGGATAAGATTGTGGATATTGTATCTTGGCCTCTGCCTGTGCATTATATGTGGTATTTAAATCATGAAAATTGGTGCACTAGTACCCCTAGGGAAAGTAATGGCAAACTACCCTAGGTATTCTTGCTCAGGATATCTCACAAGAAGGCGCTAGGTGCTTCTGGAGACTCGCTTAAGCACTAATCAGTGTATGGCATTAAAAGAAGACGACTTACATAAGCTAAATATTTGAATTTTGGTATGGGTAATCAATTTTGTATTGTGTTTGTATTTACTGCATACATTTTGACTGATGTAATATTGAAGTTTTATCAGTTGCAATTAGAGAATTCTACACTGGTTAACTTAAAAGATTATTCCCACAAGAGTGTCAGGGATCCCAACAGGAAACATTCTTCTCAAAACAAAAAAGGAGTCTGTAATGAGTATTTTTTCTTTCTTTCTTTCTAGGAACGGATAGTTGTCGAAAACTGTCATTGGGTAGTGGTTGTTCCATTTTGGGCTACTTGGCCATTTGAAACCATGATTCTTCCAAAAGAGCACTTAAAGAGATTCCTTGATCTTCAAAGTATTCACAAAGACAGTCTTGCTGATATAATAAAAAAATTACTACTAAATATGACAATTTGTTTAGAGTTTCATTTCCTTACAGCATGGGCTGGCATGGTAAGTTGGGAAAACACAATAATTCAATAAACTTAATTTGTAGCAAATGACTTTTATGAAGTGTTTTATGAAACATCAATAAACCTTTATTTTTGTTTTCAAATGCATCAACTTTTTTTTTAATTGGCAATGAATCACTTTAATAATTTTGATATTCATATCACTTTAACTCTTATTTAATCAGGTGCTCCAACAGGATCAAAAATGAAAGAAGATGCAAATCATTGGGTATTTCATGGAATATATTATCCTCCACTTCTTCGCTCTGCTACTGTTAAAGTTTATGGTTGGGTACGAAACAAATTCTTTATTTATTCGCATTTATTTTGTTAAAAACTATTATACCTGTACACAAAACAACTGAGGATTCATCAGACAAAATAGGTTATGTCCCAATTGAGGTGTCCAAAATCCAGAAAGACAATAAAACAAGATAGACTCAAATTATGTAGACCACTCTTCAAATTAATTAAAATTAAAGCTCTAAGTGGCCTGATTATACATGAAAATTAATGCTAATGTTAATTACTTTTAAGATACAGTTTTCTTTTCCAGGTATGAATTATTAGCTCAAGCCCAGAGAGATTTAACGCCAGAACAAGCAGCAGAAAAAATTGCGAAATTTATCAACAGTGCATTACAAACAAGAAAATAAGGAATAGGAATTCTAAAATTTTGTAATACTGTATGTAGTGATGAGAATGTGTGATCCTGTTAGTAACTAAAGGTTATACTATGAATATTAAAAACAAAGTAATGAATTTGGTGTGAATTCTGATAGTGAGCACAGTAAATCTGATCAAAATGTTTTAAACATTATCTGTATCTGTTTAAGTAATCAGTTTGCCAATCACAGAACTGGAGAATCATTATACAACTTTTCAATGTTATGAATATACCAAAGATACTCGCATATATTTTGATTGAAAATATCGTAATTGCTCTCTACTAAATACTCATGGTTATAAAGTGAGTTTTCATCAAATGTCATTTTGTTAACATTTTATTAACATACTCATTGTAACTGCTTTAATACAAATTGTATGATATAAACCTGGTGATTCTCACTGGAAAAAATAGTGTGCTGTTAAAATATTTGTCAGAAAATTCAATAACTTTTAAAAACAAGAAATAATTGAAATATGTCATTCAGAAATCAATTTATTGACAAAGAAAATAAAATATTTGTCAAAATGAATCAAGGGTTTTTATTTTCTCAACTCTTTGAATTATCCTCGATTGAAATTTGTGGCTCACGTGTTAATTTTACCTTTCCAGTAAAATTCAGTAGTCTTATGCACATTTTCTCTTTATGTACAGCTGTACTATTTCTATAGAACAATGTGTACCTCATATCTGTAAATATCAACTGTCCTAAATATGAATAATAGTAAATTACACTCGCTACAGTATTTGTCAAAATATAGGTACATTTGCACACTAAATAAAAATTATTGTGTGGCATTACCAAGAATGTTTTAAAAGTAACAAGAAACCGATTATGAGGAAACTTGGAACACATAAATGCATCAAACATATAGAAGTCTTTTATCATCTATTTGGGCTTTTAAATAATCTACAAAATCAAAAAAGAAAAACTGAAATGTCGAGTAGATTTAATACACAGGAAACGATGGATCAACATTTTTGTTCCACGCATGAAGACCACCAATAATGTCTTTTATCTCTATATTGTCATCATCTAGAACTTCTCTTAGTTTTGTAACAGCTCTTTGAGAGTCATTTCCTCTTCGACAAACTGTGAAAACTTCCAAGAAAAGTTAAAATTAATAAGAATCAAACAAGAACAAAACCTAAAATAATTGATAAGCTGAATTGGTTCATTATCTCGGCTAACATTATACCTGAAAATTCTTCATTGCTCAGTTTTCCTTCATGAATGACTTTCTTTAAATCTTGTATTGTTGTGCTTTGGTTAAATTAGCTAATGGTATATTTATGGAGTCTGGAATGTGACATATCTCAAATTCTGTAGGTTTCCTTACATCAATTAAAACATGAGAAATCTTTTCTTTAAGAGAGTGAAAGTCTTTGGCTGAGATCCTTTCTATATCCTTTAATAATTGTAACCTACAATCCTGAAAAGAAAAAGAAAAAAGAAAGAAAAAAAAAAATAATAATAATAATAATAATATAATAATAAAGTAATAAAACATTTTAAAGGAATGTTTAATTACATACCGTATCATTACAATACATATCACCCTAATACAAAATACACACCTTATCATTAGCTCTTGCTCCACAGAACTGTTCATAATCAATTAATGTTTTGATAGATGGCTCTTTGCCACAAACATCACATGCTGAATTTTTTTCTCTTAATTTAAAATTGCGAAATGAACAGTCAGAGCATCAAATATTACCATTTACTGGAAAGAACTCCAGGTAATTTTAAAATGATTTTGATAGTTTTCTAGTGCTTGAAGAACTCCAATAACACCTGGAACTGCAAACCCATTCATTAGAAACAAAATTAAATTCACAAAATTAATAATAAATAAATATTCTTACCAACACCTAACACTCCTCCATCACCACAATTAGTAACACTTCCTGGTGGCGGTGGATTGGGAAATACACAGCGATAACAGGGTCCATTGTTGAAATTATACACTGTCAACTGACCATCCCATTGCAATGCACTTCCTGATACAAGAGGTTTTTGTAACAATACACAAGCATCATTTAACAGGTAACGAGTAGCTACATTGTCTGTTGCATCAACTACTACATCATATTGCTCCATAATGCCAACAGCATTTTCACTATTTAATTGTATGTGATAAGGAGTCACTCGAATATTACTATTCAATCTGAAACCAAGTTCACATGTTCAAAAATTGAGGCATTGGGGAAATAAGTTAATTTTTTTTATTTGAAATATAAGAAACTCATACTTACCTGTTCTAACATTTAATCCTTAAATTAATGTTAAAATTACCTGTTTAATGCTTCCATGGCAGAATTAACTTTCAATTTCCCAATATCACCTTCTGAATGGAGAAGTTGTCGATGTAAATTGTTTAATTCTACCTCATCATAATCAACTATTCCAATATGACCTTTATAAAACAAAATAAATGATCTTGTTGATGAAACATGCTAAATTGAAAATAAAGTCATCTCTTACCCCTTTACCATTTAACATGCTTTTAAGAATCTACCCTTCATAAATCCAAATCTTACTAAATTTTTCCATTAAAAAATTACTGATCTGTACATCTCTTTATGGTTACCAGTCTCATCAAACATTCAATTACAAGGCTTGATATTAAATCTGAAGGTAATATTTGAACTAAGCTAAGTTTCTCAGATTGCACTGCTATAAATGTTCAAGTAAATATAAATACAAACTAGTGGAGCTACAACAGCCTATACTTTCTTGCATTAGCTTGTAGATCTGCACCAGCTTTATAAGTGATTTTGTACTATCTGAGAAAAAAAAATTAAGAAAATCTTGTCTTTGAAATTGTTTTTATTTCTTGCAATATTACATGACTCAATGTTTGAAAAATTGTATGTGACCTTATTAAAAAAATGGTCACATACAATTTAAAAAAATTACAATTGTGTAATTTTGGAAAAAACAAAAGGAGATTAGAGCAAAATGGCTTTGATGTCATTTGATACAGTACATTTAACACTATCCCTACCAAAGTTTACAGAAAAAAATTGGAGTTGTTTTTAAGATATTTATTTATATATATTTATTGATATATATTTAAGATAATTTTTGATGTTTTAATATTGCATGTATTTCACTCAATATTGTGCAAAAAGTAGTAAAGTTTTCAAAACATGTCCAGGTGCTTAATGAAAGAGCTAGTTATGGAGAACAAATTTCATTTGATGGAAAAATCTTTATCTTTTATTTTGTAGTTGTGGGAAGCAGCTGAATAAATTTCAAATTTTTGCAATTATCAAAGTTAATGGTGAAAAAGGACTAATGCTATCTTTATAAAAAATTTAAAGGACTTATTAAAAAACTTATTATAAAAAATTTAAAGGAATTAAAAGGATGTATGCCATCTTTATCTAAAAAAATTTTCGCTATCAGGGAACCCCAAAACGTGTTTTCAGTGAAAATGGGCTTAATATTGCACCTGTTCAGAGATGAGCAGAATGTAATGAGCAACATGTAAAATTAAATTGAATAATTAGTTACACAAATACTTTTTCATGATATAATTGAAATGGTTGTTTCGATGTTCTGTGTAATGCTCTTGCTTAGCAATATTAGGATGCTTAGCATTTTGGTGTTCTGTAATTAATTAGCTTTTTGATGATCTGTGTAATTTTATCTCTTGCTTACTAATATTAGAATGTTGA
Organism: Acheta domesticus; assembly: GCA_031308135.1. Lineage (NCBI taxonomy): Eukaryota > Metazoa > Arthropoda > Insecta > Orthoptera > Gryllidae > Acheta > Acheta domesticus. Next base: position 67,477,753 of record JAHLJT010002406.1, read on the forward strand.
CTCCTGCACAGTGCAAGGTCTAAAATGCAGTAATGCAGTTCAAAGGATAATAGTTCAAAGCTGAGATTCAGTAAGAAGATATTTTCCCTTTTAAAACAAGGATTTACAAATACAAAAATGTTCGCTTGGGTCCAGCTGCTGAATTCTATATTAAAATACCATGGGGATAATAAATTTAAAATATATCAATATTTGATAGATACCTATACCAGCACCAGCCAGATACAAGCCACATGGGCATCCCAGACCTCCAGCCCCAACAATAAGAACACTTGCTTTCTTTAGAACAATTTGTCCTGAAACAAAATTCTATATCAGAATCAAAACTTCAAACACACGAGAATACCTAAAAAAATTATACAAAGAAAAAGAAAACAAAAATTAGCAGACCAAACATAAATATCTAAATGACAACCAAACACAAATTAGTGCTAGAGATGGATTCAGCTATATTAGGCCTTGTAACATTTTCCATTACTTCCATGTAGTTTTCTTTGTTTCTCGCTTCTTTCTCAAGTTGGAATGATATGTGCCTTATCATTCCATCTTTTCCTTCTATAAACATAAATTAGCTTTAAAATTGATTATTACAAAATTTTGCAGACCTCTCACATTTGTTTGAAAAATTAGTTACAAGATATCAGAGGATAAAAGAGAATGAATAGACAAGTTTGTTGAGATTTAAAACACTTAATTTCACATTATAAAACAAAGGTAATAAGTCTTGATTCCTAAACTTCAATATTTTGACTAGGATGTTTATATTCCATTCTACTAGGTTAATATAATCCATTACATTGAATCAGTAATAGCCATGGTGCTGTAATAAACCTCAAAAAAAGCACAAAGATTACATGTGTCTACAGAGGCTGGAGAGAAAAATAAATCTCTTGTGCTGGGCAAGTCAGCCTAAGAACACTACATTGCTCAACACCCTTTTCTACATGTTATTGTTGTAGTAATGACAGCAACAGAAAGATGTGGGAAGTGTCAGATTAGAAGCACAAAGATTACATGGAATCACTTGTAATCACTTACTTGTAATCACTCACACAGCATTTTACAACCCGGGACACAGTGGTTATCATTGGTGGGCAGAACGACATTAACCAAGGCAACCAACTAGAGCCCAGTAAACAAATACAAAAAATACAGAAGGTTGCCCAAAAAACAAATGTAGTAATGACCACTCTGCCCCCCTGGCACAACACCACCCTTGTCAACAACGAAATTAAAAAAGCCAACAACAAACTTACACAGCATCTGAGAGACACACACAAATTACATTAATAAATCTGGACTTTCTCTCAGAAACTCTATTCACCCGGCATGGTCTCCACCTGAGACAAGCTGGCAAACAAGCACTAGGATGTAAGTTAGCTACACACATCTTAGAGGCTCCTTCATCTTCTCCCTTAGCACCATCTCCTCCCCTCTCCACGCCTTCATCAACCCCTGCTCCCTCCTCACCAGCCCCTTCTCCTACTCCCCCAAACTCAGACTCATCCCCTATTCCTGTAACTCCCACTCCCACCTATGCTGTTGTAGCAGCTACTCCTGTAATCTCCCAAAACTCTCCCACAAAACCCTCTCGATCCACATCCTACAACCTACGGGCTGGTCCAAAACCTATCCAGCACCTGAACCTGTAGCAAACAACCACTCCTACACCAGTCACTGAAAAAACAGCACCTTTAAGATTCTACATCAGAACATTCGATCTTTAAAAAACAAAATAGCTGAAATAGAAATTATGTTAAAATACCACTCCAAACACACAAGTGCACTCTGTATAACTGAACACTGGCTTACGGAGGATCAAATAAAAATGACACAAATTCCAGGGTTCTATTTAGCTGGTTACTTCTGTCGTAAGGTCAAACACACCAACAGTAGTCATACGTATGGAGGCACATGCATATACCTGGCCAATAACATAAATTCTAAAGAAGTAACTGAATTCAAACAGATAACATGCGACTCTGACATGGAATGTTCAATTGTAGAAATTCCAAATCTAAACATCTTCCTCATAAGCATCTACCGAGCTCCTAATGGAGATCTGCATATATTCTTAAAAAACTTAGAAATAATCTTGGATAAATTATCAAAGCGGACACATTACTCTATCATAATCTGTGGTGATATAAACATAACTTCCTATCTACAGCTTACAACATTCATGAAAAGGACAGAAACAAACTAATAAACTTAGTACGCTCCTATAATCTTGATGCAATAATTGACACACCAACCAGGCAATCCAAGAACACGCAAACAGCAATAGACCAAATCTTCTTAGACAAAACAAAACACACATATACAATCACCACTAATGATACGGGGCTCAGTGACCATAATGCACAAATACTCACTCTTCAAATAAATTCACCTCAATAAAAGTAAACCCAATAAGGAGACTAGGAAATTTATGCAAAAAACTTGAACAAACTCATCACGATGTTAACTAATGAATCATGGTCAGGGATATATGAAATATCTGACATCAATCTAAAGTTCAACACCTTCTTTAATACAATCAAACATCATTTCAACATCTCACATCCACTACAGTATCACAAAACAAACAATACACAAAACAGTAAAGCATGGATAACCAAAGGTATAAAAATTTCTTGTGAAAGAAAAAGAGAGCTTCATACACTCACAAAACAACACTCTTGCAATCAACAAATAGTCAGCTACTATAAGCGATACTCAGCCATACTTAAAAAAGTTATAATAAAGGCCAAACAACTGTCAAATGATGAGTACATAAAAAAATCTAAAAATAAAACAAAAGCCATGTGGAACATTGTAAAAAAAACCTTAACAGCAAATGACAAAACAACACAAAATATTGAACTAGTTCATGAACACAAAAGAATAACAAACCCTAATGAAACAGCGAATATATTCAATAAACATTTCTCTGAAATAGCTGGCAAACTTCTGCAAACAAGCAAACCAAAAACTACATCTCAACAATCACCACCTTTCTTTAAAAACCTCGATTTCTAGTATGTATATCACAGAGACAACAGAAAAGGAAATACTTCAAATTATAAATAAAATGCAAAATAACAATCTGCTGGGATAGACAACATTCCAGGTTCCTTAATAAAAAAGATTGCTCCATACATCATCAAACCACTAACATATTTATACAACCAATCACTAACTCAGGGCTCCTTCCCAAACATATTCAAAACTGCAGTAATTAAACCTATTCACAAGAAAGGTAACAAACAAGATGTAATGAATTATAGACCAATTTCACTCTTGTCAGGATTTTCAAAAATATTAGAAAAACTCTTCTATGAAAGATTAAAAAGCTACCTGATACACTGTAACATTATCACTGACTCACAACATGGATTCAGGGAAAATCGATCAACTGAAACTGCTATATAATAAGGCCTTTATTAATGAAATCCTTATGGCACTAGAAAAAAAAGAAATTCCTGTTGGTCTTTTCCTTGACTTGTCAAAAGCTTTTGACACAATAGACCATAAAATTCTATTGTCAAATTAGAATCTTATGGAATCCGGGAATTGCTTATAACTGGATAAAATCGTATTTAACAGCCAGAAAAACAAATAGTAGTGTTACCTTACCTAAAAGATAACAAAATAAACAATCATCACTCAGAACCAAGAGATGTGACCTATGGGGTCCCGCAAGGATCTACACTAGGCCCAATTTTATTTCTCATATTTGTAAATGACCTGCCATTAATAATGGAAAACAACAAAACAGTACTTTTCGCTGATGACACGAATATAATATTCAAAGAAAGAACAACAATATCCCTACAAGACAAAGCCAATTCTGCCATTGACAAACTAACTCAATGGATCCACCAAAACAAACTAGTACTAAACAAAGACAAAACAATCACAATGCATTTCCGCAACACTCACTCCCAACAATACTCACCAAATTTAATGTTAGAGGGCAACAGTATAACACAAGCACAGAATACAAAATTTCTTGGAATCACCATACAATCCAACCCTCAAATGGAATTCACACCTACAAGATATTAATTTAAAATTGAGCAAACTTAATTATGCTCTTAGAATAATAACTAGAAACAGCACCATCGAAACAGCCCGAACAGTGTACTTTGCGAATGTGCACTGTTCTCAAATATGGAATAATAATGTGGGGCCAAGCACCAGAGGCTAAGCAGACATTCAAATTACAAAAGAGAATCATCCGAACAATAACAAATACAAAAAGAACAGAGTCCTGTAGACCTCAATTCAAGAAACTTAACATACTTCCACTGCCTTGTATATACATTTACGAAGTTCTCATGTTTGTAAAGAAAAAATCTAATAAACAACAACACACCTTACAAATTTAACTCAAACTTACACTCATACAACACAAGACAAGCATATAACCTTCATCAACCATTGTGCACAAGTACACTATGCCAAAAGGGTACATTCTCTACAGGAATACAATTCTTCAATAAATTACCTATATATCTGAGAAACATAACAGGAATACACAACTACAAGAATAAACTTAAACACTTCCTTGGCCAAAAACTTTTTTATAATGTTCAGGAATACATCAGTAACTAATATGTACAAACTGATTTCAGGTGCTGCAGTAGGACTAGGTGTAGGAATAGAAAAAACCTGGCCAAAACCTGCCTCCTGCTCCTTACCATTTCAAGATTGGACAATTATATGCTAACATTATTACTTATATGTAGCTGTTATGATAATTAATATTATGTACTATTTTATGAGTTATTTTTACTATTATTACTATTACTATTATTATATTATAGTTATTATATTATAGTAGCAGTAGAATGACAGTAACAAGTAAATTTTAATTTTACATTAAACATAAAACTACAATTCTAAAATGTTAAATATTTTGCTACTAAAAATAATTGTATACTGTATAATATCTTAATCTACCTGTAAAAAGTATTGTAGTATAATTCTTAGGGCAATGACTCCATCTCGATCAGGTTTTTCTGTCCAGTTTCCCTGGTCCTTTGAGCAAATGCTGAGATGGCCCCTTGCTTTGCTTCTGGACAGTAAATGTAACTTCCCTCTCTCCACCCAATATACATTGACTCGTCATACACGATTGTAATTGTATATGTGACTCAATAAATTATTATTATTATTATTATTATTAGAAATTTGACAAAGGAACCTCATCTTAATTGTCCTGCTTAAAGGTGTAAGGAGAAATAGAAAATTTGCAAATATTCAATCTTAAGATTGAATTTTACTGTAGCATGGCCACTTTTTTAACAAGCTCTGTGGTACATACATAGAGATGGTATTTACAATGATACATCTCTTTAATCAATCTTATTTACAGCGTGATGGTTTGTCTATTGTATTTAGTTATTTCTTCATTTGATAAAGCTTACATCAAGTTCTCCTGCTTATACAAATGAACTTCAAAACAACTATGGATTTTTGATTTAAACATTGAATAAAGAAACACTAATTTTAATCAATGAGATCAATTTGCATTTACAATAAAAGTTAAATTCTCCTGATATTTCCTAAGAAATTCTAGTTATTAATATCATATATTATTAATAAATGTTTATGACAATTGCCATAATTTATCACATCATACATTATGATCATCCAATAAGGTGAAAAAAAACAACTAATACATATTTTTAATTAAATCAATCTATTTTTGATGTTTAATATGCATTTTTGTTTGTTTTCTGAACTATCAATTACACCAATTTTTTACAACTATTTTACACAAACTGCTATGATTCTGATATACGTTAAAACTTGCTCCAAGCATAACATGTATAAACGTGTAAATCTGCCTAATGTGAACATAAATAGCAGTCCTGGCAAACCTATATTCAACAGTATTACATTTCACAATGCAGAATCTTGTCTAATAAGGAAAAAAATTCTGGTCCCTCCAGATTCAGCACTGGGCCAGTTTTACTATACCTTTAAAACAAATTTTGAAATAATAGATATAACTGAAAATAATATTCTGCAAAATAATCACAAAATAATAATTAAACATAATGTCATTATATATTTATTTAAGATGTACCTTCCATTCTTATTTGCGGCATGATGATCTGTCTACTGTATCTAGATATTTCTTCATTTGATAAAATCTTTTCGGTAGACAACTCTCCTTCATGAGAAATGGTCTGAAAATTTCCGCAAGTTCATGCTTAGAAATTGATTCTTTAATGGTTTCATTAGTAACCTTTCTCAAATTCTACCTTTTTATTCGTTGAAGTTCCAGTTCCTTTTCGTTTAGTTTTTTGCGTAATTCGCTGATTTCATTCTCTATTTTCTGAATGTCCATTTTTGCAAAATTATTGTTCCGAATTGCAGTGACCAACTTCGTTTATTGGTGGTAGGTAGTCTACATCAATCTTTCTGTAAAGATTTCCCTTTTTAAGGCATCAAAGTAAAAATACAACAGAGTAACACAACATTTCATGGGACAACCCAATAAACATATACAGAACAACGTAGAAAGATAATGCTATCCATCAAATATTAAAGATTTTGAACCTGGAACTAATATTGTAATATTTTTTTAATACGCTGTATTTTAGCCGAAGCTAACCGTAAGCATAACTCGTCTAACCTCTACAAAGTGAATAGTTTGGTTTAGTTGTCTGCAGTTCTTGCTTCAGGCTCTGGCCATAGACAAAGTAAGAGTAAAAGTAAGGGGCAAAGTACGTCCTTTGGTGCTCTGTGCACTGGTCTACTCCAAATTCTACTCAATTCCACCTGCATTCCACTCTGAAATACTCTTTGCTCTGGTCCACCCCGGGGTCCACCCACTCTTGACTAAGTGGTGCACATGCATGCACGTGGTTTCAAACAAATAAAATGCGACAGGCTCAAGCCAACTATTAATTGGGAGAGGGAATTTTAAACACAATATCAAATTCGACGTATCTAAATATGAAATTTTCTTATGTATTCAACACAATGAAACAGAAGGATTAATACACGTGTACAATAACGGTGACATATAGTACAAACTTATAAATAAAAGTATATAAGCCAGAGCAACAGTTTCACATTTATCATCGAACGGATTATTTACAGACACAAACAGGAAACAGGGCTAACTTTGGTGAAACACCGGGTGTACAAAGGCTACGAAGCAATGGGCGACACACCAGAGACCTTCACTTCATTATCACGCACTTGTCACCAGCTTGTCACTGCACTCAAAATTTTATTATATTTGATCACTGAAGTAAATGATATCCAATGACTTCAATGGGGAAATTATAATTTTACTTTCCCGTATACGTACGTATAAACGGAAAATATTCGTAGTATAGGGAAAGTTATGTAATACTGCACGAAAAAACGGCGGATTTTCGGTAGAAAAAAAATTCATTGCCGAGCCCTGATAACGAAAAAGTGAAAAAATCCACTTACTAAATTAAGAAAAAAAATCCTAACACGTGGTGCAGTCAAAATTCCTGTTTTGCGGTTCCTTGACACCGAAAAAACAAATGAAACCAAAACGTCTGTCCGTCTATCTGTCCATCTGTCTGTGAACTACGATAGCGACTAAACCGTTCAGCCTATTTTCTCCAAAATTGATATTCCCCGATCGATCTGACTGATCTCATGGCCCCTTGAATTTGAAACAGATATTTTAATTTTGAGGGATACTTTACATGACGTCCCAGGGACATTTTCAAAATTTCCAAAAAAATGGCGCCAACAATTTTCACAAAACTTTGTTGTTAAATAGTCTGAAGGTCGTTTAAGAGAATGGCGCTGGTCTGATGCTAGTTGAAAATTCTGATTTTTCGAAAATTGAAAAAATTCAAAATGTTTTAAGACATCTTCCTACAACTACAATTATGAAGATACACTTTTACTTTCCCGTATACTATACGTACGTATAGTGAAGGGAAAGTTATGTAATGCGCGAAAAAACGGTGGATTTTCGGGAGAAAAACTCTTATCACAGGGCCCTGGTAATGAAAAAGGGGATAAATCCAGTTGCTAAATTAAGAAAAAAATATCCTCACGTGGTACAGCCATAATTCCTGTTTTGTAAGTACTTGATACCGAAAAACCAAATGAAAGCAAAAGGTCTATCCGTCCGCTGTCTGTGAACAACGCTAGCAACTAAACTGCTCAGACGATATTCTCCAAAATTTATATTCCCCGACCGATCTGGCTGATCTTGTGGCCTCTTGAATTTGAAACCGATATTTTAATTTTAGGGGGTACTATACATGAAGCCCCTCGGACATTTTCAAAAGTTTTCCAAAAACCGCTACATTTTTTCTTTAAATTTCTTGTAAGAATATAGTAAAATACACTTGTTAAGGTGGTATAGGTCCAATTTTCACTGTAAACTCTGAATTTTCGAAAATTGCAAAAGTTTGAATTTTATTCGGCGTCTTCCTCCAACTACAAAATTGCAGATAGAGATTTTTCTTTCAAATAAAATTTGTTCTTCGTAGTGAGTTCTTTCTTTAAGGTCATGTACACTTTTTTGAAAATTTTAGTAGTTTTCGCGCAATATTGCTTGCAATATGTGCAATCTAAAAAATTACAAAAACACGATTTTCCCAAAAACGACTCCAATTTTTTTCTTTAAACTTTTGGTAGAGAGAGAGTGATAAATGTACTATATTAGATGACATAAACGCCATATTGCTCTCAAGTCGTTAATATTTACATCAGCGGCGATTTGTTGACATTGTATTAATGAGTACATGTGCTTTAAATAATGTCAAATAAAGTTTCTCGAGAACTCAACCGTTTTCTGTGAGAAATAGATAAAAATTGCGCATTTTCAGAAACGCTCAAACGCCATTTTCTCATAAATGGCTCCAAATCTTTTCTTCTAACTTTTGGAACGGTTAGTGCTAATTGCACTCTTTAATATGACGTAAAGTTCATTTTTAGTTTGTTTTTTTTCAAAAATTACACATATGTAATTTTTTTGTAAGATCTCTCACATTTTTAATATGTACATTACCAGCAATTTGTAAAGATTATTATATTAGTGAGTGTAAGTGCTTCAAATGAAGTTTTTTGAAAACTCAAATATTTTCTGTGAAAAAGAGCTCCAAATTTCGCATTTTAAGTAGCGCTTAAACGCCAATTTCTTAAAAACGGCTACAAAATTTTAAAAGAAAATTGCCATTTAGGACGATGTTTTTGTGTTCTTTGATATTCTAAATCAATATTTCCGTTCTACCATTAGGAAACCGAAAAAAATTGAGAAAATGTCAGACATGTGTTCTTTGGGCGGTAGTATTTATAGATTACAGCTGGTTTCGTCAATGAACTGTATTTATCAAAACTACGTGTTTAAATAAGGTCATGCCTATTTTTTTTAAAAATACGAGTAGTTTTTGTATAATTTCGTGAAAAATGTAATAACCCGCTGCAAATTTACTGCGCTTCAGACAACCGGATGCGTCGTAAATTAGAATTTGCAATTTTGTATATTATTTCTTTGTTTCTTACATTCGATCTTTTAGTACTTACATGGCTATCCGAGAGATGCCGCGTCCAAGGCACAGGTGCACCTCCCGGATAGCTATGTAAATACTAACTCTGGTCGCGGAAGCCTACGCTCTCATTCAACCTTTTGTTTTACAAACATATTAATTTTTTAGATATTATTTATTTTGAAATATTTGAAATAAAAATTGATAGCTTTCAGGGAATATCGACAATGCAGGGAATGCAACAATGAAATTTCATTTTGCGCTCGCGAATTTCTGTGAATTACGTGTCATTGTTGTGACTTGATAAAGCTGTACGAAAAGGAGTTATAATTGTCAAATTTATGTTAATATTTGCATGAAAACATTTAGTTTTCGCACCAAATGCTGTACCATTTGTAATGAATATTTTGCATTGCTTTAGAATACTCTTCTCTAATCATGGCCCTGTGAAATCCATTTCTATATTGTCCGGGGTATCAGGCTTATTTTTCCAAAATAAGTTTACAAAACTTTTATATTATATTTGATGCAGTTGTAGAATTCACATAATTATGACAACACTACGATGGAAATAGTGAGTTGTTCATTTCTTGGTTGAATTGGACTTTTTCAAATAGGTAAGATGTTAGTAGCACAGAAGGTGCAATATTTCAATACTATGTAACGGTTTCCAATAACGCGGGAGAGTATGTGCTGTTGTAGCACCACTAGTTTTAAGAGACAGATAGTCCAGTCAATTGGTGTTCAAAAGGGTTAGATTCAGGAAAAAATTCCGGAAGTTTTTTCTCAACGGTTCTATATTTTTTGGAGGGTGCTGAATTCGAATTTGATGTTTGCCACCTAAAAATATGTCGGCTTCAAAGAGAAATTTGCAAGAAAAAAACTTAAAAATTTCGCCCTGTTTTTAGTTTTCTGCTTCTATCTCCAAAACTGTTTTATCAAAACCATTGTTATTTACAAAATTAGAGGTGATAAAATTTCCTACTAAATGCGTATATTAATTTTCTGAAATACCGTTTAGGTGCTAGAACGCGCTAAAAAACGGTTACTTTTTGGGCCTCTGGCCGATGAGGGAGAATGGCGCTTTCTAACCATCATATCTCACGGCGGAGCTCTTGTTTAACCTTACCATGCTTGAAAACAACTATCGCGAACATTGAATTTTTTGGCGAATTGGCATTTTTAAATGATTAACTGTCCGATGGGCACGAAATCAGTAGGGAGAGATTTGTTCATGCGGAGTATCGAAATCTCTGAACGTAAGGTATACTTGATAATTCCAAAATTGTATATCGCCTCCCGTACTTTTCAAGAAGTCGTGCTTTAACTATTTTTGGATGAGAAGGAAAATAGCCTTCAATCACATTTATCAAATATTCAATAGTGTTGGCAGGAGCGGGCAAAAATGATTCAAATTTGGCGTCGTGCGAGTAAATCAAATATTATAACAATCTTTGGTATTAATTACTAGCTCAGAACATACATTTTGAACGGTGCGCATTCGAGAATTTTCCCAAACTCCACGCGCTAATTCTAATGAAAGGAGCAGAATCACTTCTTTCACGATGTGCTTTGGGAGATAAGTTCTTTGGCGCCAAATTGTCAACTGTTTATAAAGACGACCACCAGATTGCAGCACTTCCTGGTCATCTGGCAAGTCAGAAATATCATTTCCTATAATAGAATTTATTTATTTATTTATTTATTTATTTATTTATTTACGTCAAAAAACAGTTAAAAACTGCGTATGACGAGCTATGGGGAGAAGTGAATTTTGTGCACGTTTTCATAATTCTGTGGTCTCTATTCTAAACCATATTTTAGTCGAATTTTGAATACAGAAAAGAGAGTTTCTGTATTCAAAATTCGACTAAAATATGTTAAACTAGATTAAACTAGAAATTGCCGCAATTTACCAGATGACGCGGCCAAAGCATTGATATTAAAATTCAAAACTCCACAACAGTGATTTCATCTCGCATGTGAAAGTAAGCATGAATGCGAGTGTATTAGTGTGCCGTGACAATTGGATTTAAACTCGAGACAGTTGGCAACGAGCGCCGATAGTTGGCAATGCAAAGAGCGCACAATGATTTCCCGCAGGTGTTGAAATATTAACCACTGTTTCGCTAACCAAAATTAATGCCAAATTGTTTCTCCTCGCGCCCAATACAGGTAAAGCTTAACTATTTATTCAATGATTACTGATTCTGTCACATAAACCTTCTAATAAAAGGGATCCATTGTTTTTTTACAGAGATTCAGCGAGAGAATTATAAACAAAATTTCTGTATCACATCCGCAGATAGCAGCTCTCCCATTACATTATTCGAAGCCTTATTTCGCTGTCTTTACAAATGGTAAATTGGTATTCCTCGTCGCTATTTCCAAGACAGAGACAAATTGTTTGTTTAGCTGATTCTAGCTTACCTCTGAGCGCAAATCTATAATTTGTGCTCCTGTCTTATTTGGGAGCTGTGCAGTGCTTACATGCACATCAGATACAAGTAATACTGTGCATCAGAAACTACTAAGTCATTTACTGCCTTTATGTAGTATACTATAGAAGTTCTTAAATCATCATTACGATTTCTCGCGAGTCTTAAAACGGTTTCTCTATCAGCTAATTTCATCACAGTGTTTACTAGATTGCATTTTGAGGGAGGCTTTTTGATTTGTTTCTTCGCATAGTCTAATGGTACCAGCTCTTCACCATTAAAACAATGAATTTTGAAGACAAAGCCAGGTATAGGTGAATGTTGGTGTTGAGGTGATTCACTCTCTTCTTGAGATCTGTTTCTCATAAGCAGAAATCAATTTTTCATTTACTTATTGCCTCCTTCAATTTGAGTGTTACTTTTCAATAAAAAAACGTACCATCCTGCAGTGGCGTAGCGTCAGGGGACGCTGAGATGCTGAGCATCCCCGTATATAAGAACCTTAAATACTGTATTGATAATCTTACAAGTGGTCTGTTGAGCGAAACACGTTTTGTATTAATTTAAAATTGATTTCCTATGATTGAATTCGGCGGGCTGTTGAAGCTGGCCTCTGATTGGTTGGAAGCTAAATACTTCAGCGTCTGCCGCCAGATTGCGACGAGCACTGACGCATGCGCAGATGGCGAGGTCCCCCTCTCCCCTCTTCACCCCTGGCCCTGAGAAACCCGACTGCTTTACGCTAGCGTCCAGAGCGTCTACTGCGGAAAGAAGCTCGTTTGTGCACGAGAGCGCAGCACACTTCAGGCGTTCAGTAAATTATCTTTCTCTCTCTCTCACTCGGGAGTCCCCGCTTGGTCATGGGTACAAACTGTAGAAATAGTGCCTGACTACTATTTCTTAATAATATCCAAGAAATTGTATTATCTCTTAAATAGATTACATATTATTTAAGTCTGCAATGTATAAATTAACAAATGGTCTTATTGCCATTCGCGTATAAGAATTAAAGCTGAGCCATTGTATAATTTGCTTTCAAGACCTCGGCAGCCCTGACTGCTGTGAGGATTTTGTGGGAAGCGCCTACACCGTCGTAAGCAATCGAGATCGTGGAAGTAGTCCCAGTGTATCTGCCTTGTGTTGCGTTCGACTGTTAGACGAAGTAGTTGATAGTGACATTTTGTGTGTTATTGTTGAGCATCCCCAAACGTGTGAGTCACGCTACGCCACTGCCATCCTGTCGCCTCTCACTCGCTTCAACGAAATACTTCAACCCCTTTTCTTTGACGTTGTCTATGTTCCATCTTACAACGTTTTAGTACAAACGGCCCATTCCCTACTAGGCATTATATACACGTAATATAACGGCAAATCTTACAGGTTTATATATTTTACAATGAGTTCGTGATGTGATAAACTGACTTAATACTGACTGCCGATCTCGCGCCAGAGTTGCCGAGCGCGCCTAATGTTGGGTTATCGCTGGAGAGTCAATCACACACTGGTGCGTGGTTTGGGGTGATATTATTTCAAGTACAGTCAGAAGCCGGCACATAAAATACTTGGTGGAGTAATATGCATATTATAGATTTTCAAAGTTTGCTACGAGGATCTGCTTATTAGGCGCGAGAATCAGAATTATCTCTACCGCTGTCGTTTTCTTGGGAATTATTTAGGATATCGATGTAGGATATTTGCAGAAGTAGTCGAAGTTCGCGTGGACTACATAATGTGGTAGTAACAAACCTATTTCTAGAATTACAGCTGGGGAGATGAGAAAGTAGAAAGAGCAGGAGATATTCTTAAAAACCGGAGTTATCGCATCTTATTAAATATCTTTCTTGCTTGGATCGGGTGTCTTTCTCCATTGCAACGTTACACCTGACAAAGCCCAACTCCACACACATCTGTCTATGTAGCTCATGTCTACGTGCACGAAGGTACGGTTTTTAAAAGAATACGGTTTATCATTGTTTTCTACAAAGATAGCTACATCATTATCGATAAATTACTGACACGGATATCTTCTTTAGCGATTGGCTACTAATGAGACAACTAATATACTGTAATATACAAAATATTACAGAACAAACGCCGCGCCTTGATCTGGACGGACGGAGCTGTAATATACAAAATATTATAAAACAAACGCCGCGCTTAATCTGGACGGTCGCGGTTACTAGGTAACGAAGGTTGTTGACGGGCGAGAAGGGGGCTCTGGACTAGAGAGAGTTGTTGGTGGTTGACTGGCATCCTGGTGGTAGCGGCGCGTATGTAAGCTGAATTATTTAAGTTGGACATCGACGCGAATAGGGAGGACAAATTGTGGAACAATAGTGCAAGAAGTGAGCAGCAAGAAAGAAGCAGACGACGTCGGCGACGACCGGCGCGAAGACGGATTTTCGGCGCGGAAGTCAAGGGGCTACGAACTGCGGGGCCATCGTTTCACAACGCCAGACAATTCGGTACCGTGAACCTAATGCATGAAATCAAGCAAGAGAATTTTTATATTGTTAATCTCAAATTACATTTTTAATAAACAAAATTATTGTTGTGCCATGTTGTATGTAATTCCTTCGGAATATAAATAATTTCAGGCTTCTCTGTATAGAGAGCATGAGAACCAAAGAACTGAGCTAGCAAATTAAAGGTAAAATTAATCATTCATTAATTTTATCACAGTGGCGTTCCCAACGTGGGGCTGGAAGTAGTAAAACTTCGTATAAAATCGTGTGAGACGATTAAAACACGAAATTTTATTAAACATTACGAAGTCTGAAATATGTGCACAACAATAATTTGAAGGTAGAAAATAGTAAATGCCAACCATTTCAAATATCATATTATTATTTAGTGAGTGTAATTGGTGTTGAATTAAGATATTATAAGTACATTGTGTCAGCATGGAAACTCGGGGGAGAAGTGCTGGAGTCCCAGAAGGGGAAAATGGCGGCGAAGGGCAGGACGGGGTGGCTGCAAATATAAATATTGTATCGGAAGTTGAAGTTGAACGAAATTTAGAGGAAGAAGTACAACTAGTGCAGAAGGATGTTGTCCCGAACTTACCAGTAGAGAATGTGGATACTAATAGCCTTATACTTCAGATGCTCGCTCAAATGAAGACAGATATGAATTATATATTTGACAGTCAAGACGCGAATTATGAAAATTTATCGCGGGAATTGCGTAACACCAGGGAGCAACTGAGGGACGAAATGGCTCAGCTACGAGCAGATGCTGTCTTGGAATTTAGGAATTGTAAATTAGAACATCTTGATGATAAGACACAACGTGGGCAGCGGGAACAGCAGGAAATGATAGAGAATGTAAAATTAGAAATAAAACATTTGAAAGGACATGTTGAAAATTTAGATCAAGTTGTTATGCAACAACACGGGAAAATGGCGGTTGTAGAAGCACGTGTTGAGGAAGTATTTGAGATATCTCAGCAACAAAATGTTCGTGACGGGAAGGTCGAGGCCAGGATAGAACAAACGCATGCTATGATACAGGATAGAATACGTCAGGAGGTGAAATCCGTGACGGAAGTGGAAGAAAGCAGAATTGGAACGGAAACGACTAATTTAAGACGAAAGATCGAAGAGTTAGAAAAAGAAATTGCCGCAACTAGTTTTAGAGGAAGCGTCACTGCGTCGGCTACGGCATTAGTATGGCCAAGTTATATCAAAATTCATGGGGATACTCGGGAACAGCCATGGTCATTTATTGAAAAGTTAGAAAGTTATTTTATTATGAATAACGTGTCGGAACATTTTAAAATTGAACTTGGTCGAACAGATGTCATCCAAGGCCCAAAATTGGTTAAAATCTTTAGTGACGGAACCGCCGAATTATGTGGAATGGAAAGTGTTCCATAAAAATGCGGTTGTTTTGCATAATGAAAAAGGGGAGCATGTTGGAACATAATTTTCGCAGCATAAAGCCATATTTACGGCATGATACTCATGATTGAGCATGTAAATATTGTAAATAGTTGTAAATAGTAATGTTTTATTGTATTGTACTTAATAGTTCCATGTTATCTGGATATGTGGTCGAATGGAATCACTGATTATTATACAAATACCAAATGATCATTTGAAATGGGCTTATGTTGGCAAAGAGTTTCTATAACAAAGATTGTAATTAGCTTAAGGCCTGAAGATACAAGTCCTAGTGTTGTGAAATTGTGTCGTGTGTGTATACGGGATTTCAGCTTGCTTTGGTCCCAAGATTTTTCAATATGGCGACCATTCGGCCCTGCCAACTTTGAAAATGTACATGAAGCTAGACATCGGCGCTACATTCAAACACGCAATTCGAGGAAATGGCCATCAGGAACTTCTCTCATTATAATGTTAATTTTAATCAAATGAATGTTTTGAAACATTGAAATAATTATCATTTGGATCGATTATTTTGATAGTTTTCGACTGAAACTCATAATGTTGAAATATGAGAAGTTTAATGTTTTACTTCATTTAAAATGCAAATATAATTAGAAAGCTTTAGAGGAATAAATTACATTCTTACAAAGATTGTTAATGATTGATATAATATAGAATTAATGGAAGGAAATTTTAAAAAATTGAAATCAGAGTATATCTTAAATATTATTTGTCTCCATTTCATTATTACAATAATATATTTAATCTCAACATTCAACAGTGAAAACTAAGGAAGAAGAGTTAAAACTATTTATTTTTTTACCAAGTAAATTTATTTCACAATAGTTGCAAAACAAGTGTTTTTACAGTTAAGTTTTTTGTGAAATCTTCATCCACACTGCTCCTGATCAGATGCACAATTTGTTTGCACAATATACCCCATCCTTCTCTCTATACACAACCATAATTTTCTCCGCATTTTTCCAATTTGTCCAAAGTTGACACCTTAAAAATTTAAATAATGTATTCATAACACTATTAAATTTAAGATATTGAATCTCATTTTCCTTGTGTTAAATATGTCAATGAATTTAGATAATTAAGATTCCTGTTTCAAAGCCTGCTTCCAAAGGTTTCTGGCCTTTTCCATTCTGTAGCAAGGTTTTCTAAGGACATTCTTATTGAAGAATCACTTTGACTGAGATCACATATTTTCAGTTGAAACTGCATTAGGGAGTAAGCCTTGAATCAGTCTGCCCTTCAGTTTGCTGCAATTTATCAACTATACCCTGTTGTTAATTACTTTTAACATTTGAAAAAAATATTTATATGATAACTGCTTGAATCATTTTAATAGAATATATGAAGGTGAATATGAAAAGATGAAAATTAAAATGCAAGAATAATAATATACAGCATTTACCATGTATCCTGACAATAAATATTTTTAAAATGTTCACCTTTTGCACAGAATGTTAGCAGTATTGGTCTTATTTTACGTATGATATCTACATTACAGATCTGCTCATGGGCTTTCTGGCCTGGCTTCATAAATCTTTGGTCTCATTGTGTACTACATACACTCCTTTCTTTGGGTCAGCCATGACTATAAAATATCAAAAAATTTTAATAAATATAATAGTTATATAATTACATTAATACTATACAAAGTATTGCATAGTGTAATGTATAATATAATATAGGTTTACATAGTAAATACTGTCCCACATTTAAAATACTAAATATATTTCCATGAGTGTGTGAAAGTATCAAAGTATGTAATCAGTAATTGTATGTTCAAAGCAATGTAAATATGTATATGATTTATTGAATATGAATTGCTAGAGCAAAGTACCCTGTCATACATTGTTTGAAGCAATTCTCTTTGACAGATATCATTGTTATTATTTTTACTATTGATATTATTATTATTACTACTAATAAGGCTGACAAAAATAATTCTCCTGGATAATTTACATCATCTTTACCTCTATGAACAATATACTTACTTTGATTTTCCAAACAAAAATCTTTTAAGAATTCTGAACAAAGAAGTTTGTCCTTGGAAAAAGAATGTATCATAATTGCCTCTGATATTCTCCCAAATTTCTTTTTCTGAAAGAACTTTCCCTGTAAAGAGTGTTTCCTATTATTTCTTCTTTGCAAACTATACCCAATACAAAGTATAAAAATATACACTCATATTTTGAATGTTACCATCATGAGTTTTTTTATAGATGAATCTTGCAATTGCTTTCTTCACAACCATCTAAATGATCTGATTGAGTACTGACTTCACAATACTGAAAGAATATTGTTAAGTCGATATGAACTGCATTTTAGAGATACACATACATTTGTAATGTTAATTTTTCACATATGGCTTTATTATTAGACCAAACACCATGAATTAAAATATGTTCAATCACCGTGTGTGCTACAATTCCCAATTTATAGATATAACCAAAGATATACAACATACCTGCATGTGGTAATGCACAAATAATCTATTCCATAACATAGAGCAATAACATTGTATCTTGCTGCACTATTTAATATTCATTGTTTAACTTTAACACGATTTGCATGCGTCATTTTAACTCACTTACGTGCATTGTTTCCACTGTCTCGTTTAAAAATTCAAAAACAAATAATGCGATGAGAATATCAAATCAAAACGACAAATTCAATTTAAAATTGTAAATATGCTTCTACGCCAGCTTCTAAGCGTGCAAGAGTGCAGTTTTGAACATGTTGGTAGAAAATAAAACAAATGAAAAGATGCCAACCCCAGCTAAATAAAGTCTCTTTCGGCGTGTATGTGCCAACACATGGGGAGTTTCATTGACGATTGACTCCTCTGAAATGGACCTGTACTAAACTTAAAGTGAAACGAAAAGTCCCTAAGACAATGCCGTTAGTATAATGGGTGATATTCATGAAGTTGGTATGATCCACTTTCTCTGGGACCATTTGAGCCTGCAAACGGCTATACCAGTGCAAGAGGGTAAGAAGAATGAAAAGTATTTTGTTGTTGTGGGAGTAGTCTTGTTATTTATTAATAGGTAATTAGATAAATAACGCTCTGGAAGTGGGGAGCTGTAATATACAAAATATTACAGAACAAACGCCGCGCTTAATCTGAACGGTCGCGGTTACTAGGTAACGAAGGTTGTTGACGGGCGAGAAGGGGGCTCTGGACTAGAGAGAGTTGTTGGTGGTTGACTGGCATCCTGG
This sequence comes from Acheta domesticus, assembly GCA_031308135.1. Classification (NCBI taxonomy): domain Eukaryota; kingdom Metazoa; phylum Arthropoda; class Insecta; order Orthoptera; family Gryllidae; genus Acheta; species Acheta domesticus. The sequence goes on from JAHLJT010002406.1 coordinate 67,496,803, forward strand.
TGGTAGCGGCGCGTGTGTAAGCTGAATTATTTAAGTTGGACATCGACGCGAATAGGGAGGACAAATTGTGGAACAATAGTGCAAGAAGTGAGCAGCAAGAAAGAAGCAGACGACGTCGGCGACGACCGGCGCGAAGACGGATTTTCGGCGCGGAAGTCAAGGGGCTACGAACTGCGGGGCCATCGTTTCACAACGCCAGACAATTCGGTACCGTGAACCTAATGCATGAAATCAAGCAAGAGAATTTTTATATTGTTAATCTCAAATTACATTTTTAATAAACAAAATTATTGTTGTGCCATGTTGTATGTAATTCCTTCGGAATATAAATAATTTCAGGCTTCTCTGTATAGAGAGCATGAGAACCAAAGAACTGAGCTAGCAAATTAAAGGTAAAATTAATCATTCATTAATTTTATCACAATACATAATTGAGAAAACAACTAATGGTGCTACAGAATGGCACAGACTCTCCCGTATTAGTTTAGTATAGTATTATAAGTATAAGTTCAGACTTTTCCGAATTAGTTTAGTTAGTATAGTTTTCTAATTCCTTTGGTCTCGGTTAGCACTTCCGACTTCTGCCAGCTGTCACCTTTCGCCACCCAAAGTACATTTTTTTGACATATTTTCGGTTTCCTAATAGTGAACGGAAATATTACTTTAATAATATTAAATAACAGTCAAACCTCGTCCTAACTGGCAATTTTCTTTGAAAAATTTGGAGCCGTTTTTAAGAAAATGGCGTTTAAGCGCTAGTGTAAATTAGAAATTTGAAGCTCTTTTTCACAGAAAATTTTTGAGTTTTCGAAAAACTTCATTTGAAGAACTTTAATTCACAACTGAAATAGTGCTTACAAATTGATGGAACTGTTCATATTAACGGCGTGAGATATATTTAAAAAAATATATATTTGTGTAATAAAAAAAAAAGAATGCAGCAAGATTAATTTTCTGTGGTCTTCAAAAGAAGTTTGAAGGAAAAATTTGGAGCCGTTTTTGTTTATATTAGCGGCTATTTGTTCAATTTGTATTTATGAGTACATGTGCTTTAAATAATGTCATATAAAATTTCTCGAAAATGCAACCGCTTCCTGTGGAAAAGAGCTCAATATTCCCCTCGTCTCCGTATAATCGTCATTTTCTCAAAAACGGCTCAAATTTTTCTTCAAACTTTTCGTTCGGCTAGTGCTAATTGCACTGTTTAAGATGATATAGAATAAATTTTGTTGTATTCTTTTGTTTTTCAAAAATGTTGGTGTAGTTTTGATTTTTGAGTCTTATATGTTTTTGAGGTCGCTGAACATGAATATCGGGTTTTCCAACAAAAATTTTGCCCGAAAACTCGTTCTTTTGTAAAAAACGTGTTAAAAATTCGACATTTTTCAGTTTACAAACAAACTAGAAAACCATAAACTTTTCTTAAATAAAGGTTGAATATACAATTAAAGAAGATAAAATTTCCTACATTTTCTGTTGTGACGGTTTTTTCTCCAACCTTTCATTTAGCCGCTAGAGCAGGGGTCCTCAAACTACGGCCCCCGGGTCACATGCGGCCCGCCGAGGACATTTATACGGCCCGCCGGATTTTTATGGTTTAAAGAATTTTTTCTTAAAATCCGCACATTTTTATTATGTGTTAGGGTGTCTAGGGATGGCAAAAAAATCGATGGTTTAAAAACAACGATGTTTTCCACCAGAAACATCGATATTTTTCTTTCGATGTTTTCTTCACATCGATATTTTGTAGCCCAAACATCGGTGTTTTTTTAAAATTGTTTTTAATAAAGCAATATCGATGATTTGCGTTATCGTCTTTAACAAGCTGTACATTTCGCCAGCGCAGTCTGAGGAAGTTTGAGATCTGCTCGCGTTATGACTGTATGTTATCGGTAGGCCTGTCATTGCCTGAACTCTGTCTCTCAAGGCCTGTCTTCACGATAGAATATGTCACGGTACCTCGAGTCTTTCTCAGTCATGCCACTAGATATCGCATGATCGCGACCGTATCAAGCAGTGCTTGCGACCATGCGACATCTAGCGACAGGACCGAGAAAGACGCGAAATGCCGTGTGATCGGCAAAAGGGGCTTGAGAGGCAGAGTTAGAAAAATCGCACTATATAATCCGGCCCTCCGACGGCCTGAGGGACAGTGAACTGGCCCCCCGTTTAAAAAGTCTGAGGACCCCTGCGCTAGAGCAACGTCAATTTTTGCGTTTTTATGAAGAAAATTGTGAGAACGGGATTCATTCCATTTTATTTCAAGGTAGCTCAAAAACTACGCATTTTTCGTAAAAATTGACCGTACATGAAAAGAAAGATGATGCAATTGCCTACATTTTAGGACTTAGAGGTTCTTTATCTGATAAAAAGTTGTGCCGCTGCCGCGCGTTGAACCCAACGGCAAAAAGTACATGGTTGTTACTGTGAGAATGGCACCTCACTTATCCTCTCTCAGTAACTCCCTAACTCCTACACGTAATTATAAATAGATTCAAGCAATATAGCCTGCTACTAAATATGACGGTTGTTCAATCATTCCAATTGAAAAAAGCAAAGTTGGTAATTAACAAGATAAAAAAGGAAAATTAAATATATTCGAAGCCGATGCACCTCACCTTCATCGACGCGTCCTTTTGTTTGAAGGCCCAGGCTTTTCACCATCTGTTACATAGTAATAGAAAAATGGTATTTTATTATTCTTGGCATTGTATATTGTATTATTTATAAGGATTGGTATTAACTAATACCTTGTGGAATGTCCTGCTCCACTTTCACTGTTTCATCAGTTCCGTAGGTTGAGAAATCTGGCTTCATCTCGTTCTCCAATTCTAGTTCGTCCTCTCATCATAGTTAGTCATCTTCAGAAACCACTGCCATGGTATCACAACTCTTCTCGCAATTGAGGTACAAGTTAGAACATTTAAGCCCTGCCTTCTTGCAACAACAATGTTTAGACAATTTTTGATGCATTTGCATGAAACACGTTTCAATAAAGCTGAGGGTATGGTTTGTAACAATGTTGTCACAGGCGCAAGGCTATATTTACTTATTTTCCATCCCCACTCTTCAGGATTTTTTTTCGACGCCTAGCCATTGCTGGTCCTGATGGTAGACTCGTGAAGTGTGTTGTGCTCTACCTGCAGATGAAGGTAGTGCAGCAATGCTTGGCTTTTACTTCAAGGTAGATTTGATGTAAAAAAACATCTCAATTTGTTTAGTCTGTGTTGTTCAGTAGAGGTCACGTTAAATACGCCATCGATGGCGGAATTTGATTGCATTGGGTTCCTTGAAGTATGAGTCAATTATTTTCTTGTACTTGTGATAATGTGAAATCAAAGTATGAATTGCAAGTCGTGGTTGTTTATAATGGCTACCCTGATGGTGAGAAAGGAGATACAAAAAGTGCAGAGCGAATTAAAAGATCTAGAAAACTAGTTTCAGCTGACTGACAAAACAATTGACAAAACAATGGAGCCAACGACATCAAGAGAAAATTTTCTTGCTAATTGTAACAACAAAAGACGATTAATAGCAATGCTGATTGCAGTTTCTGCATCGGGAATGACATGCAAGCAAGCGAAGGAAGACTCAGGAACCATGCGTCCTTCCTTTCACGTCAATATTTACGAAAAATGCATAGTTTTTGAGCTACATTGTGATTAAAATGGGATGAGTCCCGTTTTCACGATTTTCTTCACGTTTTGGGCCGTCAAAGATCACGTTGCACTAGCGGCTAAATGAAAATTGGAGAAATAAAAACCGTTAAGTCAGAAAATGTAGGAAATTTTATCTTCTTTAATTTTGTATCCCTTTACGAAAAGTGCATGGTTTTCGAGTTATTTAAAAAAACTAAAAATGGATTTTTAACACGTTTTTGCGAAAAAAAAAGTGTTTCAGGGCAAAAGTTTTTTGGCAAACGTGATATTCATGTTCAGTGACCCCAAAAACATATAGGACTCAAAAATCAAAACTACACCAAAACTTTCCCCTATTCTCTACCATTTGACTAGACTATCCACCAAAAACACCTCTGAAATTCTTGTTTGACGCCGATTTAAAATTGCGTGTATTTTGTATTCGGAATTCAAGAGACTTATCCCTCTAGAGTAGTTTTTGCTAATACCCTTTTTATACAAGGGGACAGCCACAGTAGTTCTCTATCCTTCTGGAATGTAACCATACATCCAGCCAGTGGCGTAGCGTGACTCACACGTTTGGGGATGCTCACAATAACACACAAAATGTCACTATCAACTACTTCATCTAACAGGCGAACGCAACACAAGGCAGATACACTGGGACTACTTCCACGATCTCGATTGCTTACGACGGTGTAGGCGCTTCCCACAAAATCCTCACAGCAGTCAGGGCTGCCGATGTCTTGAAAGCAAATTATACAATGGCTCAGCTTTAATTCTTATACGCGAATGGCAATAAGACCATTTGTTAATTTATACATTGCAGACTTAAATAATATGTAATCTATTTAAGAGATAATACAATTTCTTGGATATTAATTAAGAAATAGTAGTCAGGCACTATTTCTACAGTTTGTACCCATGACCAAGCGGGGACTCCCGAGTGAGAGAGAGAGAAAGATAATTTACTGAACGCCTGAAGTGTGCTGCGCTCTCGTGCACAAACGAGCTTCTTTCCGCAGTAGACGCTCTGGACGCTAGCGTAAAGCAGTCGGGTTTCTCAGGGCCAGGGGTGAAGAGGGGAGAGGGGGACCTCGCCATCTGCGCATGCGTCATTGCTCGTCGCAATCTGGCGGCAGACGCTGAAGTATTTTAGCTTCCAACCAATCAGAGGCCAGCTTCAACAGCCCGCCGAATTCAATCATAGGAAATCAATTTTAAATTAATACAAAACGTGTTTCGCTCAACAGACCACTTGTAAGATTATCAATACAGTATTTAAGGTTCTTATATACGGGGATGCTCAGCATCTCAGCGTCCCCTGACGCTACGCCACTGCATCCAGCAAACATTAAGGAAGTCCGAATGCTCTAGAAAAATATTGCATATGCGTATTTGAAGAGTTCATGGTTGATGTTGTCTGATCTAGGCGTTTCCCGTATTTAATATTTGTGAGAGTACTGTTCAATTCGTCCATTGTTATTGGGTCTGATATTTCTTCCTTAAATGCATTTTACTCTTCTTGCTGTTCCTCGATTGTCTACAGATTTGAACAGGCGCGGATCCAGACTTGTTATTTGGGAGGGGTCAAGTTAAGACTTACGTGCGTTTATTTCGGAAACAGGGGAGGGTACAGAATGTAATAACATATATTTGAAGTATGATATACGTATATCAGATTGACTTTATTACACCATACATATATTAGAAACTCAATATTCCCATAATCACATATCAGATATCAATCAGCTTTCTATTGTTACTATCCTCACCCTATCCCCTGGCGGTAGGTCAGGTGTAACTTTGGAATTTTAAATGGTAACCCCCAATTTTCGTTGCAGATTCGAATTCTGACTACAAAAATATATCAATTTTATTCGGTACATTTATTTTAAAAAATTAAAATTTATAAAGTTATCAACAATAACTTTCAAATTAGCAAAAATAACTTTCATATGATGCAACATGAAACAATTTGTGAAGAAACTTATATGAGAGAAACATGTAAATGTGTGTAATGAAAAAAAAATTTTAATAAATTATTATAATCTATATCTACAGGGTGTCCAGAAGCTCCCGTTACAAAAAAATACCACAAATTCTGTGTTGCCAGACATGAAGAATGGCAGGTCCAGTTTTTCCGAAAAAAAATTTGTCTTTGAGAAAATTGAGTTTGAAAATCACTTCCGGGGCGCGAAATTCAAACCGACCGCAACGACACTGCAGGCAGCCGCGTCACCTGCGCGGAGCATTTGCTCGTTTCTCCGCGTAAACGGTGAAACAGTCGAGTAATATTCTGGAAAGCATCACGTTGCTTACACTATAATACTTAATAGTAGCAAGTATTTGCAGGTTCTATTCAACAAAAATATTTTAAATGCACGTACAGAATATCGAGTTTTATTCAAAATGATAGCCACGGTACACGGCGGCGTAAAAATAAATGATGAAGACGATCCAACATTTATGAAAAAGATTGAATCTCCTGGAATGCTCGAATTCTTATTTTTAGCACATATTAATATGAACTAGTGCTTTGGGCTGAAGATTGCCACGTAAATGATAGTCTGCTGAAGATCATTCTAAATATCGTGATATACTAAAAGCGTTTTGGAAATGAAATATTCGTACATGAAAATACTGAGTTTATTATCTCTGGGCGCGGAATTTGAATTGATGCTTCTTACAGTCATTTTGTGGAGATGTAGACCAAACAGTGCTTTGAAGAATCTTTGTAGGGGCACGTAGGCCATTAACCTAACACACAGGTCAATATCAACAGAGATAAAATAGCGTCGCCATATGTGCCATACAACAATTAATAAAAAATACAAAACTAGTATATTACTGGTGTGAAAGGGTAAAAGACTGAGAAAAAACTGTGATGTTGCATTGCGTGATGTACAAATACTTCAAAAGAACTCAAACATTCTAGCAGGTAAAAGTTCGACCGTGGTTCACTGAGGTTACCGGACCCCTGCCATTCGCAGCTCGTATTATGGTCGGTGTCCTTGCATTTGTCACTTGCTAGGCCGCGTCACATCGTGCTTTATATCGTATGGCGAACCTCCCAACGCCGCCTAGTGCTTCGCCCATCAGACGCATGTCAGTTTTGCCTCAAAACAACAGATTGCGCAGATCGAAACCCGACCCGCACAGTGATCATGGCTGAATAAGAACCTGTACGGAGTCATTCTTTCCCTTCCCACCCCCCCGCACCATCCCCAGCGTCCCGCCGCCGGCAGCGTTTACTAAAATCTAAGCGCCGTCAAGGCAAATTAGTAGAAATATCGAGTTTGAGTGTGAGAGGCCAGAATAAGCATGTTTTCAATTAATGAGTACTACGATATGTACTTAATCTTCAGCGAGTGCCGGAGCAACGCTCGTGTGGCAGCTCGAGTGTATGCAATTATTAAATGGAATAGTTATAAATTGATTAAATTTTTAAATAAATGAAAATATTGAACATGTAGAGATATAACTGAAAGATGTAGAGATATAACTGAAAGAGACTTGCATGTACAGTATTTCTAACTAATTTAAAGTAGCAAAATATGCATGTTCTAAAATATTTAAGTAGTAAGGATAATAATTCTGCATTAAAATAAATTTAAAAAGTTAAATACTTCAAAAGAAGGTTTGGGGTTAAAAATTGATGATACTGCATTTTTTCCCTCTTTGCCGATTTTTGTTGTACATTATGAAAATATCAAAGAAAAATATTGAAAATTACAACACTCAAGTAGTGTAGTAGTGAACTGTTTCTACTCCCTTACATTCTGTACTACGTAGTAACCTCGAAGAATTAAATTGAAGAAATGGTCGTTACTCATTTGTGTACGTATCTGCTAACTACAATGCAAGCTCAAAGAAACAAAACAACTCAAAGAATACTATTCTCGAGTAGCTGTCAACTGCCTTATGAAATGGTTTCACGAAGTAACTCCGAGATTTGGGAAAAAGACATGCTCTCATCTTGCATCTGGAAAAGCAAAGAGGCGGGTAGAATGGTCATTCAACTTCGAGAAATGGGTAGTCGAGGCTGCTTGCCTTAACTTCGATGTTCCACGTAGCACAGTGAAGCATATTTTGCAATAGCAGTTATTTCGGAACGCTTTCGCTGCGGAAGCAGGATGTGCTCTTACTGTACCACGTATTACTTAAGCTAAAATAATATTTGACGGGTGGTATTGAGGAAGTTCATGGATCTTTTACGGCACAACCAGATACTTTTATTTAGGAACGATACAACATTTTTGAGGGGGGAAATATTGATATCCAACAATTAGGGCTACATCTTAGATAAACCATGCAGTCGTTTATTAAGAAGTTAAAAGCTGGCTATTGTTAGTTTGAGAATTCAGAAAATAACAGCCGGCAGAATCAATTCAAATTCCAAAGATAATCAATAAACTCAGTATTTTCATTAACGAATAATTTATCTCCTAAATGCTTCTTTGTGTGCTAAAAATAATAATTCAAGCATTCCAGGAGATTCAATCTTTTTCATAAATGTTGGATCGTCTTCATCATTTATGTTTACGCCGCCGTGTACCGTGGCTATCATTTTGAATAAAACTCGATATTCTGTACGTGCATTTAAATATTTTTGTTGAATAGAACCTGCAAATACTTGCTACTATTAAGTATTATAGTGTAAGCAACGCGATGCTTTCCAGAATATTACTCGACTGTTTCACCGTTTACGCGGAGAAACGAGCAAATGCTCCGCGCAGGTGACGCGGCTGCCTGGTGTCGTTGCGGTCGGTTTGAATTTCGCGCCCCGGAAGTGATTTTCAAACTCAATTTTCTCAAAGACAAAATTTTTTTCGGAAAAAACTGGACCTGCCATTCTTCATGTCTGGCAACACAGAATTTGTGGTATTTTTTTGTAACGGGAGCTTCTGGACACCCTGTATATCTATCTATATCTATATCTATATCTATACTAATATATAAAGACAGAACTGCACTGACTTACAGCGCGATAATCTCTGAATCTACTGAACCAATACTGATGAAACTTTTGTACTAGCTTCCTTTAAAGGTCTGGAGTAACATAGGCTATGATTTACAATCACAAACCTTACTATATTCACAAAATAATTACTTTTCCGGACATTTTCGCCTGGCTCTACATCACAGATTCAATAGTGGATCAATGTCAATTGTTTAGCTGCGCGCCACCAGAGGATGAGGTCTGAGATCTTCTACTGATTTCATCAATGTACAGAAGTGCGTATTTAGAGGACTGTTTGTTTATTTTTCACAGTCATTTGTCTAACCCGAAATAATTCTGCATTTTTTCCGCTTTATTTATAAAAGTAACTTGAATATTGATTTTAATTGCGTGTAGGTGTGAGTGCATTAAGTGTACAAGAGACTAAATGTTTGGAAGATATAATTTTCTAATGGATGTGGTTAACATTGCCGTAAAAAGGTATGAGTGCACACATGTTTAGTTGTAGTAAATTAAGCATAAGTATTTGCAGGTTGGGCAAGTGACAGAGCGATTTACGTGTTATTCTGAAACTGACGGAGGGATGCATGTTTTAGATAAGTGTTTTAATATAATAGCGAGTACTTTTGGGTGTTGAAGGAATTATTAAATTGATGATAGTTCGGCAATAATAGAATTTTTAGTAAACCGCAGTACAATTAAAGTAAAACAATATTGGTAAATGGGTATTTGGAGGAATTTAATGTGTGACAATGCTGGTTTTGAAGGTTGTTATTTTAAATAGAAAAAGTGTTGTCAAGCCGAGAGCCACTGTGAACTTGGTTTTTTGGAGATATTATAATCGCATAAGTGCTCAGTGGCTCCGTTCGGTCAGCCACAACTTATCAAGGATCCTAAAAAGGTACTAGAATTCAATTAAAATTCCTTAAATTATTTCTAGACGTCGATTGATGCGGAAAGATCAATTTCAAACTTTCCTTTCTAAATACGCAAGAAGAAAAAATATGAAAATGGTTAAGTTTTATAATATGGCAATTGATTGAAAGTATGAATATAATACATAAAATTCCACAAACAGAATATACGTAAGTACATACATTTTAATTTTTAGTTTAGATTTGTTTATTATTTTCAGTTATAAAGAAAAATCAGTTTGGGGTGGGAACCCCATTAGGACTAAAATTTAAATATTTTTTAGTGAGAAGTGTTTTAGTGTTTACGGAAGACCAGGTATTTCCATATTGGAGCAAGGCAGAGAGAGGCGGGATAGGGCGGAGGGAATATACAGTAGAATAGAAGAAGGCTCTGCCATAGGGCGAGAATAGATGGAATTCCTCTTTCTGTTTAATACAAAATTATGATAAATACCCCCGGCAACGTGGGGTTCTTCAGCTAGAAAAATTATTATACAGAAAATTAATCTAATATATAAAAATCCATGTTTGTTGGTTCGTGCTTAATGCGCTACAGTAACAGGCATCCAATTGCGATAAAATGTGTCAACATATTGCTTGCAATTGCGGAAAGAATATAGGCATATTACAATTATTGTAACTCCACTAGATGGCGCTAGAGCACATGATGGCATTTCAGTTAAATGCAATTCCCAATGCACGTGCGCTTTATTGTTGCTGGGCGTTGCCGTGTGCCGTGGGGCGAGGTTGAGAAGCACACAAGGAGCAGGCGGCGCAAGTTGATGACAGGAAAGTTAAAAGAGACGGAAAATAGAGAGAGGGAAATATTGAAAGAGAAGGAAATAGAGAAAGATAGGGAAAATAATGAAAGAGAATGAAATAGAGAAAGAAAGGGAAAATAGCGAATGAGAAGGAAAATAGAGAGAGGGGGGAAATAGAGGCGGAAATGGAGAGAGAGGAAAATAGAACGAGGGGGAAATGAGAGAACGGGAAAAGGGACAGAGAGTGAGGGAAGAGAGACACAGGGAGGAAGAAGAGACAGAGAGGGAGAAAAGAGACAGAGGGAGAAAAGAGACACAGAGGGGGGAAAGAAACACTGATGGAAAAGAGAGTGGGGAAAATGAGAGAGGAGGAAAAAGAGGGAGAGGAAGAGGGGAAAAGGGAGGTGAAAAGAGAGGGGAAAGAGAGGAGAAAAGAGAGGGGAAGAGGAATATTTACTCAATTATTTCTTCTGCGGCAGCAACGCGCCGGGTACTAGCTAGTTAATAAATACATGCATATAATAAATAAATAAACTAAATTATACTTTTATTTTTTCTCACAATTATTTTTCTCATTTTCATTTTTCCTTTTTTCACTTTTTTTCGTATGTAGTGCACTTTTGTATATTAATAAATTTGCACCACATTTGAATCTCCTTCAATGGCGATTCTTCTATTACAATGTTGTAAACTTCATTATAATTTTGGGGACAACTTCACCGAGACATCTAATAATTTAATTAAATGCAACAATTAATATATTGCAAATAACTGATCAGATTTCTTTTGCATTGCCAAGGTGCTTTGAATAATTAAAACCCAAATAAAGTAACATCATTGCAATATTGTTCATCAAGAATGAGAGCTGTCAAGAGATCCTTTTGATACAGGATTCGGACTCAACGACAACAAAACATTCAAATAAGATATTTTAGGCGTCAGACTATCCTCGCTCATCAGCCGAACTAAAATTCTCTCACCGGATTCGGGCTCAGCGACAGCAAAATATTCGAATAAGGTCTTTCAGCAGTGGCGAAGCTGAAGGGTAATCTGAGAGCTATATAATAACCAAATTATTTTTCAATAACATCTGTCGTTGCGTGCCATTTTTCAATATTTTTGTTTCTGAATCATGAAGAAAATTAAATGTGTTCAACCTTTTTTCCCCCGTTTACGCGCAAGGGAATTATCAGAGCTGCAGAGATATACTCTTTGGGGCCGGTAACTGGGCGACGCCAGTGGATATACAGCGGCTGGCTCTGCCGCGCATACGCACAAGAGAGCGTGCACTACGCAGATTCTTTAGCGTATCTCGCAACCCATGACTGGTAGCGCCTGCACTTGTTTTGGCAATTTGGCAACCGCGTGTCTGCCTCCTTTCAATACTGCCGTGGCTGGCACGTCGAGACAGCAGAGGAAGTGAGCTGCGCGTCATAATCTGCAGCTTTCCTCTTTCTGTGTTTTCCCATTCAAGGGCTTCGGCGGCAGGTACCCGGCTCACACACCAGAATCTTTTCGCGCTGCGCAGGGTGGATGGGGTGGGCTGGGCTGGGTTAAGTCATGAGCCAGCAAACAAAACGTCTCTTCAGGCGATTCTGTCCAGTATGCTTAAGAAACAGAACAGTAACACTGAAGATGGGGAGGGAAGTTATAACTGATTTTTCGATTTATTAACAGCAACGTAACAATAATTATTATTTAATGAACTCCGGCTCACAGAGAAATCACGAAGATATCTCGTGAAATATCACCGCCAAGCTGTTCATTATTTATAACAATAATTATTTATTATTGAACCTGGAAATTATTTACTTTTATTTTTATTTATTTTATTTTATGTCGCATCAACTACAAAGGTTATTAGCAAGCTGGAAATTGAACAAATAGAGAAATCTTAATAAAATTAATAAATATTAATAAAATAAACCTTAATTTCTAGATTACTAATAATTTCTCCTCCTTTTCTTTCTTCTTTTGTTGGGAACTGGCATTTCCGGAAATTTTTATTGAAACATTTACTGACTAAGAAAGATTTAGTGCCGAAGTAAACTTCCACCAAAAATACACGTTGATCCTTCGTCAACATTTTCGAAGCGATTCTTCTTTCCTAAACGTGAGTTCCTACGGTTATGAATGAATCGTGAATGAAAGACTGCCTACGCACAGAACAAGTGCTTGCTCTTTCTTTCAACTAAAATAGCCTCGTTCTCCTACCCCGAAATCTGCGACAGGGGTTGGGTCGTGAAAAGTGAAAGGGAAGCCAAAGGTATTTCACGCGTTGCCAAATTGCCAAAACAAGAGGTTGTGCGCTCAGACATGGGTTGCGAGTTAGACGAAGGACACGGTATCTTCCTTTCACTTACATTCACTTGGCAGAGACTCCAGCTGTAGCCTAGGATCTCGGTACACACGGACTTCTACAGCGATGCGCGCCCACGTCTCGACCAGGCAAATTCAACTCATCACCTGACGTTGTGGGAAAGTACAGTTGTTTGTGTGCCATTTGTGTGATTTTTGTTGGTGTTTTCTTTACGAAACAATTAATGAAGCTAAAGATATAGTGTTGCAGACAATGTCCCACTGACTATGCGCTAGTCCACGGCCATCTCTAGAGATAGCCGTGGCCAGTCTCATAACTTCTAAACGGTTCACGATATCGAAATGCAGTTTTCGCTCAACAATGCAGAATCGCGAGTCAAGTAATACGCCACAAAGATAGAAATAGTAGCATTACGTAGTAATATACCGTGTTAGATTTGCAGATACTACTGAAATCTGCATCAAAATAGTCATGACTATGAATGAACTTTCAGGGCGAGATTTATTTGAAAGGTACAAAAATTGTATCTTTTAAAATTATTGATACAGTAGTGACTCAGATGGACTACAGGTTTCAAGATTTCGAAATCTTTCACTTTATTGAATTTCTTGACGAAAAGCACTTTATCACTTACAAAGCGTCCTTTTGTTCAGAAAAGATTTTTCCTAAGAAAATAATATCCATTCCTTGACAGTAAGCAGCCTCAAAATGAATTGACAAATGTATACATTAATAATGCAAAATACATGCCTGCAGTTGTTTCGTATTTGTAGTAGTATTTGTTAGACAAATTGGTCTAGAAAAAATATCAAGAGACGGTTCGGTTGATACAACTAAGTCTAACTGTTCTTTTATATAGTCCAGCATTATGTAAAGGGAATATGATTACATTAAAGAGTTAAGACATTCGTGAGAAATTCCATGGGAAATTAACAGTGCACAAACGAAAGCTTTAAAGAACAAATTATCGACGAATTTGTTGAATAAAAAAACGATGAATGAAGCTAATTTACAAAAAATGTAAGAGTAGATTTTCAGAATATCCAACTCCATGACTCTAGCTTCGACACTGTATTGTGGACGTCAGACACTATCCTCGCTCATCAGCCAAACTAAAATTCTGAAACTCTAATTCTTTTCGACAAATCTTTACCACTAGCCCCTGTTGATAGCCTTAACTTGTGCTGAAAGCGGCTTCTTACGTTCTCACAAAACTAGAACCGGCATCAAACTTCAATGATCAAATTAGGTTCGCCGTTACTGATTACATTAAGCATTTTTAGGTGAAATAAACATTGAGTTCGATAGGATTTCCGATACTGAATTGGATTGTATCATCGAAACTGAATTCTAACAAACACCTGAAAGCAAGACTGTTGAAAATTTTACATACAGACCATTATTATTACTAAGTTTAGCTAGTTCTGTTCCCTTTGAACAACAGTTGTGACTTTTAAGATGAGACCATGTGTTGACGTCCATTTTGCCCCAAATTCTCTCGTTCAATTAGTGACAAATATTCACATTAAGTTGGTAACACTAGTAATGCACAGTGTATTTGATTCCGACTTTAGATATGTTACTTGTTTAGATATATTTCTTTGTACTTAAAATATTTTAAAGTGATCTTGAATACACGTATGTTTTTATACAAATTAAATTCCAATTTCTATATAAATTCATTAGTTTCAGAACTGCTAAATGTTTAGAAATTTCTAGAATTGTCTGAAAATATCTGAAAATGTCTCAAAAATGTCTCGGTCAGTCCCGATTCTGAAAGGACACTGGAAATGTTATCAGTTTCTCAGAGTTGTTTAGATATCTTAGAGTTTCTCACAAAATTGTGACGGTTCATCATTTGGGGGGGGGGTCATGACCCCCGTGATCCCCCATTGGATCCGCGCCTGGATTTGAAAGCTAACCAAGCCACTCATCATCCGGAATCAAACTGAGTTTTAAGTTATATATTAAAAAATCAAATTTTATAATTATTTTGTATTTGGTTGATATCTGAGTAGCGGCAAACCTTTCGTTAAATGAACCGACTGTTAGTAAATTACTCATCACACATTTTAAACATACTTTTTTGCTCATTAACTTTCATGCCATGATATGCACATATCACTTTATCGGCAAGGAGATTCTCCTTTTTGGAGATACAAGATAGTGTGCAAGGTCATTCAAATGTTAAACGCAGGAAGTAATTTGTTCGTGTAACTAATGGCATGATCATTATGACAGACAATTATGTAACGCTGCAATAGTATAAAATGAATGCTACATTATATCTTCCTGCGGTCAGTGAATTGTAAAACCCTATGTGAACGAGCACCATGTTTCGACAATCGTTTTTAGTTGTATGCTTTTCTATCAGCATAGTCGTTTCTTTGCCTTTTGGAAAGGTAAGTTTTTGATGTTCAATTTCTATTATACTACAATAGTTGCTTCATATATAATATATATACACTCTCGCTGTTGTGCAACTTCTATGTGCCCACGTACTTTCTACGTGCAGCGTACATCTTCAAGACTGTTTGTCAGTAGCACCGGATTCTATAAGCTTATCAACACTGCAAAAGAGTTAAATTTGATAAATAATACAACAAGCTTGTATTGATAGCAAAAACCTCAATTTATTTTTAAGCGTTTCCTCCATTGTAATTCCGAATCAGCATGCGATTACAAAAATATCATTCCAGGTTGTTTTTTTTGGTTTACAACGCGGTACTGAACTACTTTTTTTAGCTATTAACAACTCTATCTTTACTCTATCCTTACAAGAAATTTAAAGAAAAAATTTGGAGCCATTTTTGAGAACATTTTGAAAATGTCCGGAGGTCTTCATGTAAAGTACCCCCAAAAAATTTTGAAGAAAGTTTTTCAAAATCGCGGCGCCTCGAGTGGAACCAGATCGACCGGGGAATATTCATTTGGAAGAAATCGTAGTTAAGGTTTAGGTGCTAGTATTGTTCACAGACTGAAGGACAGATGGACGCACAGACGGAAGGACATTTAAAAAAACCTTTTTCGGTAATCAGAAGACCCCAAAACGTGTCTTTCCGTTGAATCTCAAAATCTATTTTCCAAAGGCCTCAAAGGAACGTTTCTCACGTCGTAATCTATAGGATGAGACATTCATGAACATTCAATTACGTTTTTGGTGGTCCGGCGCTTCTCGATATTACATAACCTGCTCAGAGACGTGCAAAATCTGCAAATGTGAATGAGAGAGACAGGGAGAGGCAGAGACAGACTGACACACAGGGACAGAGAAAAACGGAGAGAGAGAGAGAGAGGGAGGGAGAGACAGACAGAAATGGAAGTTGAAGGGGAAAGAGGGAGATGAAGGGCAGAACAACGTTTGCCGGGTTCCGCTAGTGTATTGTTAAGTTAACCGTTGTGAGTACTATGTAATCTAAGGTTCCTGTGAATTCTATGGGCGCCATTGGCAGTTCGTCCGATTTAGCGATAAATAAAGGCAGAGATTTTCTTTTAAGGAACAGTCCAAACCAAAAGTTTTCAAAATGCGTTCACTTGAACAAAAGGAAGAAGCCTCGATTACATCAGTAACAAATCTAACAGCTTGAGTTGTTCATCTGAAGTGGTTTTGATAATCTCTTTACGTCATTTTTCTTTGTTTTTAAGGCATTTTAAAAACATTTGAAGAGCATTTTATTGATCATTTTTGGCAATGTTTTAGGTCATCAGAATCAGCCCGCTGTTTATTATCTTTGATGGAGAAAAAGCGCGCCAAGGAGAAATTTGATATAATTACAATGTTGCTGATTAATCACATTCTTCTAATATAATTTATTTCCTAAGAAGTTAAATTTTTAAAATACTAGCCAAATGAAGGGATATTTTAGAGCGGCAACCTTCGGAAAGTTTTTCTGTAGAGATTACTCGTTCCTCAGGGTTACTCTAGCAGCAAAAGCAGCTCCAAAATTGTAACCAACGAAATGTTATATCTTGGATTGCCGTAAACTTCGTTTATAATATACTGCAGAAATATATGTTTAATTAAACGCACTCCTAGTTTCTACACTTAAGTCACTGCGTTGAAATTCAACTAGCATACCCACGCGACTACTCGTTCATGTGGAAACCTGTCATCTCTCCACAACATTCTCGCGTTTTACAACATACGTACGTGCTTTATCGAAACGACCTTCAAACAAAATTATATTAGACAAAATCCTCTTCCAAATGCACGCATTAACACCTATTTCTTTTTTCTATGGAGATCATTTCGATAACAACATATTCTTGATTCACGATTTTTAGTTTCTCGCAAACTGCTTACGCCTTATTGAGAAAATTGTGCAAGTGCTGCGAGAAAAACTGCGATTTTTCGATAGAATAACTCTTATTACCGAGCCCTGGTAAGGAAAAAAATGATAAATCTTGATCCTATATGTAGTAATTTTCTTTTATCTGGTTGTGTAGTGAGAATCCATGTTTGTGGGTCCTTGATATCGAAAAATTGATTGACGGTGAAACGAGTCTGTTCGTCTGTCTTCATGTAATCAACGGTAGCGTCAATTCAGATATTCTTTTCCAAAATTATTTTCTCCGATAGATCTGAATGAACTCAAGGGCCTGGAAGTTCTTTTACAACATTTATCTTCAATATTGAAGTAGAAGGAAGACGAAGAAAAAAAATTGACTTTTATAATTTTCGAGTATTTACGGATTTTAACGAAATGAGCCACGCATCGCATCATTTTCTGCATCCTTTAAGTTATCGGATGAAAAGGTTTAGTACAAAAAAATGAGCCCTCTTTAATAAAAATTTGAAAATGTCAAGCATACATATATTTGAGAAGTATTCTCAAATCAAAATATTCGTTTCACACTCAAAAAGGCTTCAAGTCCGTCTAGATCAGCGATTGCCAACTAGACAAGGAATGACGTCGGAGTTCTGCTTTCCCTCCGAGATAAAGCACTCAGAGAAGCGGCGAGCAAAGGGGGGGGGTTGAGAGGGGCAGACGGCGGTCGCCGGTACCGAAAAGGCAGTGGGCCTTTGCTGGTGTTTCAGGCAACTAGGGGCGGCTCGTCCTAAGGGGCCACAGTGGCCGGGCCAACACCCCCTGGATATAGAAAGCCTCCACACTGATTTGTGACGTCATCAAAGGTAGTCCGACCGGACAGCTGCGGAGTTATACTAGAAACCCTTACTTCGTTTGCAATTACTATTCTGGAAATGTATTACAAAATATATGTTCATATTTAATGTTCACATTGTGATATACCAAAATATATAATATTTTGTCAATAACATTGGCTGTAAATGGGTTGGATAAAAGGGTATGCAAATGGCGATATACAGCCTTAGCAACGCCGGCGTAGTGGTTGGCAAGGTCAATAAACTGCATTCAGGCGTTGAATAGGTTGGGGGCGCTGGCTAGATAGATAAAATAACGTGGGATTGGTCTGAAAAGGAATGACTGTCGAAGGCGTGGCTACTTGGTTTGATAAGAGATGAATGGATTGGCTAAGGGAGAATAGACAGTCGAATTTTGTCGTTTTGTTTAAAAAAGAGGAACGAGGGACAGATACCGAAGCGTTGAGGGCGGAAAAACGGTGGAGAACAGGACATTCTGATAGAGGTCGTCGAGTAGTACAGATCGCTCACGAGATTAACATAAGGGGAGTAGGACTTGTAAATTTTGAGTGAGACTCAATAGTTTTTCGGACTCTAAAAGTAATGTGCAGAAGTGAATTCGTGTAGGACTTGGAAAGTTTCTTGTATATTGCGGTGTTGGACTTTAATGTTTTACCACTAGTTGGGGAGGACTAGGAACACTAAATATACGTAAGAACCAATAGATATTCTAGGCATTGAGGACTGGATTCGTCGACAGAGTCGCAAGATCAGAAGAACGAAGCAGGACTTGGGATCATCTGCATTCAAGTGGGAAGATACTTGCGGACCGTCGTCGATCAAGACGTTAGATAAGTACTGCAGTACAAAAGTTTTATTTAAAAAGGTCATGATCTAAATTAATTGTCAAAATTGTTAAATAAATTGTTGAATTTTCTTTTGGAAATGAAAAGATTTGCATTTGGTCAATCACAATTGTTAAGTAGTTAGAGATATATAATTATTTACATTCAGATTCCTCGCCATACTGTACAGTTGGCAGATCAAGTAATCGGCTATCTAGACGATAGCGATTATCTATAACGGGACCCATTGACCCAGCTAGCCGGACATTTATCAATTTGTTAAAATTAGCTGTGGAAGCATTGGTTTTAATTAACGTAACCTGTTCCTGGCGCCCAAAATTTTACTATAAATTCGGAACGGGTCACGATTATAACCGTCCTAAGGTGAATGATGTCAACGATCTCGTAATAGTTTTTGACGAGACATTGTTGGTACATTTCAACATCTGAAATTTTATACTACAATTCTTTCAAAAATTCATAAGATTCTTTTGAAAGCATTTACCTTCAAGTTCTTAAGTGTGATCTCAAGAACATATTTTTGCAGATACTTTACACCCCCAAGGATTTAACATCATTACAAGGAATGTAGTGAAAACATAATAAAGGTAGTAAGTTATATACAAATCATAATGTATGTTCAAAAAGTCCAGCCACATTTAATAATACATTAACACATATACAATATTATCAAATTATAAATTATCCAGTCAGATGTTTCAACTTACTTTCAGCAATTTTACAAAATATATGGTCTTTGATCTTCTTGCAATATTACAAAAATGTATTCATTGTTAACAACATCTTAATTACGTGTTCTGAATATTGTTACGCATTCATTAGGAAGCTCCGACATTTCAACCTCCGACAATCTAATCTCTCAATTAAAATAAAATTTTGGAAAATGATGAAATTAAAAATAAAAGGCAGCAACGTATTGTATAATTAAAATGGAGCTAAAATTGTTGTTTTTATGAACAAGAATTAGTTATATTTTTCCAATAAAAAACTTGAAATAACTTTTATTTTCAATTATCTGCTTTACTACATGGAGAGTATTAAATTCCTGATGAAGTTTCAGACACAAAGTCATCTTGAGTAAAACATTTTTCTAATCAAAACATATCCAACATGTCTTAAATTAAATTAATATTGCTAATGTTTCTTGGAAAATCTTGATTTCTTCTTATTTCGTCAAAGGAGCATTTTTCTGTATAAACTAAAATTCAAAGCACTATCTACAACTTCCGAAAGAGAAATCACTGGATGGAGATTCCACAATAATTTTAAAAAGGAAACACGATCATCACTTTGTTTAACAATTGTCCAAAGTGGAAACACTGTAACTTTCCTCAAATTTTCCAACGTTGTACAAAGAAACTTTTAATTATAAACTTGCTGCGAAACCACACTAGCAGCATCGAGAGCTACCGGTTGGAAGTTCTTCAGCCTTCTTTTCTTTTCTGCTGGAGTTTCTTGCCTTGTTTGCTAGAAAAGGAAGTAGGGCAGTCAAGAAAAATCCTCCACAATTTTTTAAATTCAGAGACACTCAGTTTAGAAAATGATACTTCGCCCGTCGTATCGCACATAAATGTTTCTCACAGTATATCTTTCTCATGAAAGTGGCGATGGCAAACCTGTAAAATATTGCAAAAAGTAAAACCTGTTAATACTAGTAAATTATTAACAGCAAAAGCATAGAAAATAATTAAAAAAGTACAATAATAAGACAACCATCGGATTTAGCAAGGACGGATTCAAAATTAATTTGAACAAATTTAGTATCTTAATTAAGTTCTGCTATAATGTATAACCTACAAATATTTGAAATTATTTAAATGTTCGTTTCTGTAAGCCTTATTATTGAAACTGTGTAATGTTTTAAGAGTAAAACTCACTGTAATAAGTTGAGTTCAAACTTGGTTTTAATGAAAATAAGTATTACACGTTTTTGGAACATGTTGCAGAACATTCTAAAAGGTTTTCCGCAAGTAAATGACTACGAATAAAATGAGTACTTACAATGGATGTACTGAAGTGTTGTAATTCCGTCGATGTTCCGCAGGTCATTTTCGTCGCATTTCATATACAGCAGGTCATTTTCGTCACATTTCAGTATCTTTTGAGAAATCAAATAGGCCCTACACGGACTTTAAACCCTTACAAGCGCAACGCACCGCAGTTAGGTACAGCGCATTTATATCGCTTTTTGGAAGAAACATCACTGATATGCTACCACCAATACTTAAAATGAATACTGAATATCTTCACCGATTAGGAAAATCTTCACATATTTCAAATTACCACACACCGTTGCTATCAAAACAACTGACCATGTGGAAATCACGTTGCTGACTAGGACTACCCTGGGTGCCATGACACTATGTCACAAGCTCAGTGTGGAAGTTTTCTTATTCAGGGGTGTTTGGCCGGGCCCCACCAATATTTAATAAAACACAAAAAATTATTTATCTTTACGGTAATCTCGTTATGATAATTGCAGTACTTTATTGGAATTCTTTATTCGTGAAGATCGACAATTCATCCCCAAAACTAATTCCAACTCCCAATAACCAAGAATTCATGGTCATAGGACCTTGCCGCGCTCAAAGATAGCGTTAGTAGTGCTTAAGGGGCCCGACCTGCATGGGCCCCAAAGCGATAAGTCCACTCTGTTTACAAGGTCAGCGCCCATTCGCACTGGGCCCGACCACTGCTTGCTAATTTTACCAGTCCTAGGGACCCGCATCAGCGGGCCCTTCGCAAAGGAACGGCAGTCTGATCGCGTCTTTTCAAAGTGAACGTGAAGGTCTGCGCGCTGTAAGACGAATACAGTGGATTCAGTACACTGCTTTCCCCTTTTCTTCTCTGTGACTTGAAAGAAAACAATGATATTAAACGCTTTGGAGCCGAGTGACTTATCATTTACACAAGTTGATGTAAAGAAGAAACGAACATTTTGTTATTCGAGGTTTCAGAAAACAAAATCATGGTTGACTGGGAGAGAAGAAAAACAAAGTTAATTTTGCTTTTATTGTTTATTATTTGATGAGGGATTGCGGACGATAGTAGGCTGTAAAGAACTGAAACATTTGAGCGAAACGATAAAGAAACCACAAAGAAAGTGCATTGCATTTAGAAAATGCTAACAAATTTAAACTTTTGGAACAGTGAATATTGTTGTACAGATCAAACTTTTAATCTAGAAACATAATGAACAAGCCGCAAAAAATAGAAATGTTTTAGGTAGAATTATTGAGTGTTTATTAAAGTACTGTGGCACTCAGTGGCAGGCATTCCATGGAATGAAGGGAATGAGTACATTCCCCTAAGCAAAGCAGAGAAAAAAATCCTTTCTATATTTAAATAGTCGTTGCTTATGACCAGAGCAAAACTGGTTACTCATCTCAGATTTTGAGCGAAGTACCAGTGATTGAAGCGCAACAATCGATGTTTTCGGAACGGTGTGTAGATCCGTTTTGTGGCGTCAACGAAGGAGCGTTTCTTCGCTCCTGGAGAGTGTAGGCGTTCGACTTCGTCACGCCTCGTGAAAAGTCGGGTCGGTCCGTCAGTCGTCCGCTGGCAGAAATGATTCTTTAGAATGCATTCCGTTGTGATCAGGCTGGTAGGAATTTCAAGTTCGAAAGAATTTTGGGCTTTTTGAGTCTTTGGTATACACGGTAACTACATCATAATACATTATAAGAAATACAGTACATAATATAAACGTTCTCAATATTATTAACCTTAAAGTGTTCTAAAAAATTATTCCTTTGCGTTCCGTTCTGCCGTTCTCCCTTGCGGGAAGGGAATGAATCGGCGACGTCATTCCGCGCAGTAGTCATGGCATCTAGCGAGGAAAGTGGGAAACAACCGCCGTTTGACAGCCACTCCGGACCGGGGACGGCGCAACGCCCACGGAGCCCATGCGATAACCTCCGTTTCCGGTGACATTCGAAGTAGGCACGATTAACATTCAGGAGGATAAAACATTACTGGTATTTCGAGGAATCCCCGTACACAAGAATTGCAGACGGAAGTTTGGATCGTATACGCCCTTCGTCTATTTTATGAGTTAAATTCTACCAGGATTGCTGCGAGATTTGATTCCTAAAATAGTACAATATTTGTATTCAGAGCGAAAACAAAAAACATATACTGCGATTTTTGTAGGAAGAGCTCTCAAGATAACTCAAATCCCATCTTCGCGATGGAATATGTCACGGAATTCGTATCATTCACAGTCGTTCCGCTAGATTTCGCACGATCGCGACCGTATGAAGCAGTGCTTGCGATCATGCGACTTCTACCGGCAAGACCGAGAAAAGACGCGAAATGCCGTGACATATTCCATCGCGAAGATAGGATTTGAGTTATCTTGAGAGCTCTTCCTAGAAAAATCGCAGTATAAGTTGCAAGAACGAAAACTAACAAGACGTGACATTTGCCCCAGGAATTTCAACCGCAAATCATCCAGAGAATATGAAAAGTGTAAGAAATCAGTATAATGCACATCACATCCATTGTTTCCACAATATTGTGAAAAAACTTTATTCAACCCTATACATACATTTCAAAACAACATTCACCAATATTAAAGTTTATGCACTTATTTTCCATTTTATGAAAGAAGGAATTCTTTAACACATTGATGAATTTTATAAATTTATATTAATTTTTTCAAATAAACTACTCGATTAAAAAGGTTAAGAGTGTAAGTCACATAAATATCGAATTATATTTGTTTTAAGATGTTAGAAGGAATTTCGGCAACGAAATTTTCCCTGGGGTCCGTTGTTTCCCAGGCGACCAGTTACGTTCGTATGCAAGACGCGACCTCTCCCGGGCTAATAATCACATTTTGTGAAAATTCATATCATCCTTTAATCATGTTACGTTTTTATACCTCGGACTTCAAAGGTGCTTCCTCAACTAAAATTGTCTCCGCACGCCACTGGTGGCACTCATCATTAATGAACTAACAATGAGAGGGCATGATGAATCTGAAGATTCAAAAGACTATGGCAATTTTGTAGACTTATCGTTACTTGGCAATCTAGATAGTGTGTTAGATGATCATTTAAACAATTCTTCCATTTATAAATATAACTCAAACATGACAAAAAACGAGCTGCTAGATTGTATGTATGAAGTGTATTTGGAGGAAGTGAAGAAAGACATAGATGAGCCACGTCAAATCGCACAAGAGTTGACACGACTTTTTTTTAAATGTATGATATTTTTTTTCTTAAATCTGGACATGAAAAAAGAGACACGTATTTTTTTATTTGCCTGAAAATTGATTATTTGTGTAGTTATGCCTATTTTAAATTTTGGAATTTATAGGTACTTCACAAATAAGATCAATTGTTGCTCCAAATGTACTAACTATAAAAATTTCTGGTTTGTTTCATTTAATACTTTGAAATGTGTATTTTATTTCCCTGTAAATAAATTTTTCATTTTTAAAAAAATATTTTTTCAAAAAGAGTAAAATTTCTTTATAAACTCGATGAGATAAAAATTTTAAAAACATTTAGGCGTGTTCCTTGTTCAATTTACTATAAAATACAACAAGAAAAAAAGTGAGCACTCCACTCATACAGCTCTAAAAAAATCAATTGTAATATGAAGGCGCGCTCTGCCTACACATGCACTAACGAATTGTGTTCAGTCAGTCTCTGATACAAGTGCTGAAGAACTAAAATAAGAATGACTGTTTGCCTGATTAGGGTTTAAAGAGTGATTAGTATTTCAGATGTTCACTCTGCCCCCATAAGTATGACATTGTATCATACATGTTTTTGTGGATAACATCGTGACTTGTGGGTCATCTATGTTCTTATGGGTGAGAGCGAAACGAGCCATTCCATGTCAAATCGCACAACAATTGACACGTCTATTTTTTATATGGATGTAATTTTTAAAAAATAAATCACACGACTGTATGGCATTCATTCTGGAAAGAAAAAAAAGAGGCACGTGTTTTCTTTATTTACCTGAAAATTGATAATTTGTGTAGTTACGCCTATAGTAGATTTTGGAATTTATGCTTATTTCGCAAAATATGATTGATGAATGCTCCTAATGTACTTAACATAAAATTTTTTGTTTGTTTCATTTAATATTTTGATATGTGCATTTTATTCCTCTGTAAATTACTTTCTTAAAAAATAAAATTTCATTAAAAATGTAATTATTTAAAAAAATGAAAATTTCTGTATGAACTCGCTCAGATAAAAATTATCTCTTGTGCAATATAAGAATATTTCTTGTGCAATTTTCTACAAAACACAAGAAAAAAGTGGGCACTGATCACTAACAGATCAAAAAATCTATTCAAATTACGCGAGCGCGCGTGGTTCCTGCTCCTGCACAATTTTGTTCGATCAGTATTTGATATAAGTATCGAAGAACAACAAAAAGAATGACCGCCTGCTTGATTAGAGTTTCAAGAAAATATTAGTAACTCATATATTCACTCTGTCCCCAGAAGGGATGGTGACAACAAAACGAATTCTTCTACTGCTTTTTCCTCGTGTCAGCTAACCGAATTTTACTGCTGAGTACCTTTGCGTCCTAGGGATGGGGTGCCCTCCTGACCTTGCCTCGTGAAATACAATCAACCACTTGTCAAGGGACATGAGTAAAAAATCTTCTCAACATCAGTCGGCAATACGCACCTTATGAAGAGAAGAGTGCTAGTGTTTGTTCTGTGAATCGTGTGTACACTGTGCAACATGAGTGGCGATCACCGTATGAGATACGACAGATGTTTCAATCCATTTAATTTTTCTGATAACGATTTTTAGAAAAGAACATCTCCAAGACGCGTAAACCACGATTTGCTAGTGAATTTACAGGAGTCATTTGATTCGCGAATGCGCGATTCTTTTCGGAAGAAATGGAATCGGCTTCCAAAATGGCCTTTTGTTAGTGAAGAGAGCGTCGAGATCAGTGGCTCCCGTGGCATTAATGAAAGTAGCGGAACGTCCAGTGAATATAGTAAAAAGTGTGGAAATCAAGAAAATGACAATTTAGGCTCTTCAGATAGTTCGTTAAATGTCTGCGAAACGAATAAGAGAAGATAACAAGAGTTTATTTGCAATCGGAGAAACCCCCGCCAAGAAAGAAAATTGGAACAAAAAACGGTATCCCCATGAGAAATTTCAGAAAGTACGATGTGCCAATACAGATACATTTTTCACATTGAAGATCCTTCTACGTCCATCGAAAAATCAGACAATAAAGATACTGTTTAGAATTTATCGATTCCTTTCACTCAACTGATGACATGACGTTGAAAATTTAAATTTTGACAAATTTTGAAAGTTGGACATACAATAAAATTAACGACATTTTCCAGCAACCGAACGCAAATAAAAGTGACTAAAAGAGCTGTCTGAAGAAAATGGAATTTTGTCCAGACTGAAGTAAATTCGGTAGGGCATTAAAACCATGGCGTAAATACAATGGTGAAGCGGTGCGCAGGCGCTCGCCACGCCTCCTCTACGAGTGACGTCACCTTGGAGGTTCGCGCTCGGCGAGCGCAGGGCAGGCGTATGTCTTCGCCCGTCTGAGTTACGTTAGGGAGTTCTGCTAAAACTTGAGGCATCCGTATCTTTATCAGTTTGTGCTTCAATGTATAATTTCTTCTTTACAACTCTAAATGTAGCAGGTATTTCTATTTTTACGAAATAAATGGGCCACCTACTTTAGGAAAGAGAGGGACCTCAGACAAAGTTATTTTTCATTAACGTAGGAATTACCCATTTTATTGCTGTTTATTCTATTTTATTGTCTTATTTATGTTTCGAGCAGAAGCAAAGAAAAAAGAGCTGGCATATCCCGTCCTATGTGTTTAATTGCAGTTGGACTGATGTAAGATAACATCTGACCAAAAATCTAGTTCCTTCACCCTGAATTTCCTAGATGCATTAGGGATTGTTAATGATATTAAATAATTTCTCAATAAATACTACTATTATTTTGCATTCTTATCATTGTCATTAACTTCTTCAGTTGTTCTTCTAATTGCACTTTCTCTAAACAGTCAGAATATTCTTTTCTATATCTAATTTCATCATGTAACTCGTTTATTGTTTGTGTGAAATCAATTTGATGACCATCTTCACAAACTGCGTTTTCATTAACTGACTCCTCTGGAACACTATCCGTCAGATCCATTGTTGCTTGTGATAAACAGTACATCCACTAAGTTGTGCATATCCTTGAAACTAGTCGAATGGTTTGACTAGGATTTATTTTTTCAAAACCAATAGGCAACTTTCGGTAGGCACTGCGTCAGGTTTTAAGTTTCGACTTTTCTGTGGTGTATAATTTAATAATTACCTGACGCAATGGTATTGCAAAGATATTCTAAGCAAAGTATAGAACAAATGCGCGCTGAAAATAATAACGTCACTATAATAAAATAATTTACGGAAAACAATAGACACCTTAATTAGTTAACACGTTCTTTACATTGATTTTATCCTTTTACAAACATTTATCCACACTTCACATAAATTGGCATCTTTCGGGAAAGAAAATACTGAATGTCTGTTCCCTTCGTTTTCTTGTTCCAGTTTGTGCAACCAAAATAGCGCACGACGGCATTGTTTATTTTATTTCAATATCAATCAAGATATGTTCACCTCTCTGCCACTAAAAAAGCAATAGAAAACTACTAAACACAAAGTAAATCGCGATTACAAAAATTCGCGTGTACCAACGAGCGCGTACCATACAATCTCACTAGGCGCCAAGCAGGCGAGCATTCATCGTGACGTCATGCGCAGAAGAGAACGAAATTCGTTCGGGATCCGTCTCACCTTTATTCTTACACCATGATTAAAACTGCATTGTGACGAAAGTTCAGGAATTCTATGGTAAGCGAGTACTGTATTAAAGTATTTTTGAGGATCAGAAAATTTCAAAATATCATTCAAGACATGAGTCAAAGAATCCGTCATTAATTATTTATAAATTGTTTATAATTAATATTTTTATACATTAATATACATACATATTATATTTATAAATTCAATTGTGAAGTTTCATCACCTCAAGAAGTATTTAAAATACTGCTTCATCTAAAGAAAACCGACGGCCATAACGCAAGGAACGCGTCTATTGCAGCAATCACTACACAATGGTTCGTAAAATATTAATATCTTTTGAAGTTACCGAGATCCCACTTTGATTTTTCTGGATCGCATCAATACTCTAGTGGGTTATAAATATTTTTTAAAAAATTAGCTCATCGAATTTACAAAAATATTTAATTTCAAAATTTGAAAATATTTAAAAAAATGAAAATTCATTAAATTAAATATTTTTGCAAAATCCTAAAAAGTAAACATGTTTTTAAGTTTCGAATGGAATTTGAACGGAATTTCTATTATTTAGTGTTTAAAATGTATGATATTTTTAGTGTTATATATAGTTAGAGTTAGTGATGTGCGTCATTTTGGCAAATTTCATTATACAATATTTCCAAAAATAATAAAGTTAAAAAATTCACGTGTTAACTTATTTGATCATATAACAAATAGAAAAAATTAGAAAAGAATTAAAAATATGAAGGTCAAATTTTGGTCTTTTTGTGCGATTTGACATGGAATGGCCCAGATGTAGCTGATTTTATTTCTCTGCAAGCTGATTAAACAACTGGCATAACAAATCGAAGTCAACTTGTCTTAATTTACGATATATTCCCCTTTCGAAATCTCAGCATTCCAAAGATAAGCTATGACATTAGCGTAATTTTTGTAAAAATCTTGTTTTCATTGACATACCATATTTGGTTAAATACGTAATAAAAATTCCTACTTGTTTTTTGAGCAAACTTGTTAATTAACTGATAATTAATATTAATTAAACGATCGATTAATGACGATTTTTAAATTAAATATGTTATTGATTCTGAGATAATATTCGCGTTTTTATACCGGCCCCACCAGAAAAAATGTCACGAGCCGCCACTGCAGGCAACATAAGGGGAAAATATCTACCCCGTTCAATTATCTTTCTGTTAGGGAGGAAAGGTTTTCTTTTGTAGATACTGGAACAATGGCGAAGTGTTCAGAGTGTTCGAAAGAACTGCAGTATGTTAAAAAGTCCAACCTACAGATGCATTACGTAGCTTGCGGACCCAGAGAAATTTCTGAGATTAAAATAAATCTGAGAATTGACATAGTTCGCAATCATGAGATGAGTAAAGGAATTTGCAGATTGAAGCTTATGGGAAAGATATTGAAAATCACGAGGATTTACAACATTTCTCAAACAAAACTGTACATAAAAATAATCAAGCCCGGGTCAAAATTCTCTCATGTGACTCTACCGGGTACCTATTTGTTACATATTTATTAAGATTAATTATTGTTTCAAAACGAATTAATCTTTATTAGGTACTATTGATAAAATATTATTTTCCTAAAACGTGAAAACTTTCTTTTCCCAAAAATGTTAACTATAGAAAAATGGAAGTAGAATTACTGTATTGGTTATGATAATGTTCGGATATTGCTTTGAGTTATGTAATAATGTATGTCTATGATATAATTCTTCAAATTGTTATTGAATAACTAACATAATAAATTATAATTACAGTAAAAAAATGTAATTATCGATTTTCCAAGCGAACGTTCCCCCCACTTCAGTAACATCATTGGAACACTGTTTGCACCCGCCCCGCGTCGGTCACTACCTTTGCTCTGCTGCTCGGCTCAGAGCAAGAGAGCAGATTTCTCTGACGTCACAGAGCATTGAGTTCGCTGAATATAAATGTTGGAGAAATCGACCGAACGGTTTAGGCGCTAGCGTGACCACTGATAAGACGAACAGAACGGATGGTCGGACTGACAGACGTGAATTCTGACTTCACTGCGATTTTCGCAACTCTGCCCCTGACAGAAATCAGCTGTTTCGCTGCCATTTAATTTAGAGAGCATATATGTCGCTACAGTGACGTCACTATGGGACGTTCAAACTCCCGATTGGATGAAATCGTCAACAGCAGATTCCTGTCAGGGGCAGAGTTGTGAAATAGCAGTATAAACATGTTAGAGGGAAAGGATTTACTACAAATAGGATTATTTATCCATTGTTCGATATCAGGTTCCCACAATACGGGTTTTCTCGAAAAAATCGCCGATTTTGCCCCAGCATTGGAATAGTTACCTTTAACACAACACATAGTAAGGAGAATGTAAGAACGATTAGTGGCCGTTCCACACGACTTGTCGGCTAGCCTACAGGGTATGATCACAGGTATTAAATGCGTGATTACATAGAAATATTATTCAGGGATTTTATCAAATTTTACGTTGCCTTCCTAATTTTATGGAGTTTCTTCATCATAAGTATTATTATTTTGGGACTTTCTCTTTTTCAGGGTGTTATGGCACGCTGTTGTCTTGAATACGAAGTCTTGTACCACCGCAAGTCCCGGAATATTTCAATAAACTTTCAGACAAGACGCATCAACGAGTATTCGTCAACTATGATGGGATCCTTATATAGAAAAGAAATACCTTCACTTTCCAAGGTATGAAAAAATCAAACACGTGGTTTCGGCAAGAGCTCAAGTTAGCAGGGTTCTTGCACATTTACTTTTTTATATAATAGTACGCATTTACGTCAACCACACTTTTCTGCAAACAGATCCTTTTGTTTAACTCAAACGTTCGCAAATGAGACATCATATATTCGATTTTACTAGAATTGCTTTCTAGAGAAGAAAAATGTTCAATTTTCTTCTAGACGTCTATTAAATAATATTAATGTAATCAATCATTTGTTGTTTCAAGAAAAATTGATTTTTTACCTACAGTCGGGAGAAGAGTACTCAAAGATATTTATTATTTGGAACACGCAGTGGTAGATCCAGTTAGGGATCAAATGCCTTAACTCAAATCCAGCGATTTTTGAATTTAATAAAATGTATTTAAAAATGTTCCACGTATTGGTTCGCCTCACAT
>JAHLJT010002406.1:67537309-67589809 GCA_031308135.1 Acheta domesticus
TGATATTTTGAAATTTTCTGATCCTCAAAACTCACTTTAAATACAAGTACTCGCTTACCATAGAATTCCTGAACTTTCGTCACAATGCAGTTTTAATCATGGTGTAAGAATAAAGGTGAGACGGATCCCGAACGAAATTTCGTTCTCTTCTGCGCATGACGTCACGATGGATGCTCGCCTGCTTGGCGCCTAGTGAGATTGTATGGTACGCGCTCGTTGAGTACACGCCGAATTTTTGTAATCGCGATTTACTTTGTGTTAGTAGTTTTCTAATTGCTTTTTTAGTGGCAGAGAGGTGAACATATCTTGAATTGATATTGAAATAAAATAAACAATGCCGTCGTGCGCTATTTTTGGTTGCACAAACTGGAACAAGAAAACGAAGGGAACAGACATTCAGTATTTTTCTTTCCCGAAAGATGCCAATTTATGTGAAGTGTGGATAAATGTTTGTAAAAGGATAAAATCAATGTAAAGAACGGTGTTAACTAATTAAGGTGTCTATTGTTTCCGTAAATTATTTTATTATAGTGACGTTATTATTTTCAGCGCGCATTTGTTCTATACTTTGCTTAGGATATCTTTGCAATACCATTGCGTCAGGTATTATTAAATTATACACCACAGAAAAGTCGAAACTTAAAACCTGACGCAGTGCCTACCGAGAAGTTGCCTATTGGTTTTGAAAAAATAAATCCTAGTCAAACCATTCGACTAGTTTCAAGGAATATGCACAACTTAGTGGATGTACTGTTATCACAAGCAACAATGGATCTGACGGATAGTGTTCCAGAGGAGTCAGTTAATGAAAACGCAGTTTGTGAAGATGGTCATCAAATTGATTTAACACAAACAATAAACGAGTTACATGATGAAATTAGAATATAGAAAAGAAAATATTCTGAACTGTTTAGAGAAAGTGCAATTAGAAGAACAACTGAAGAAGTTAATGACAATGATAAGAATGCAAAATAATAGTAGTATTTATTGAGAAATTATTTAATATCATTAACAATCCCTAATGCATCTAGGAAATTCAGGGTGAAGGAACTAGATTTTTGGTCAGATGTTATCTTACATCAGTCCAACTGCAATTAAACACATAGGACGGGATATGCCAGCTCTTTTTTCTTTGCTTCTGCTCGAAACATAAATAAGACAATAAAATAGAATAAAACAGCAATAAAATGGGTAATTCCTACGTTAATGAAAAATAACTTTGTCTGAGGTCCCTCTCTTTCCTAAAGTAGGTGGCCCATTTATTTCGTAAAAATAGAAATACCTGCTACATTTAGAGTTGTAAAGAAGAAATTATACATTGAAGCACAAACTGATAAAGATACGGATGCCTCAAGTTTTAGCAGAACCTCCCTAACGTAACTCAGACGGGCGAAGACATACGCCTGCCCTGCGCTCGCCGAGCGCGAACCTCCAAGGTGACGTCACTCGTAGAGGAGGCGTGGCGAGCGCCTGCGCACCGCTTCACCATTGTATTTACGCCATGGTTTTAATGCCCTACCGAATTTACTTCAGGTCTGGACAAAATTCCATTTTCTTCAGACAGCTTTTTAGTCACTTTTATTTATGCGTTCGGTTGCTGGAAAATGTCGTTTAATTTTATTGTATGTCCAACTTTCAAAATTTGTCAAAATTTAAATTTTCAACGTCATGTCATCAGTTGAGTGAAAGGAATCGATAAATTTCTAAACAGTATCTTTATTGTCTGATTTTTCGATGGACGTAGAAGGATCTTCAATGTGAAAAATGTATCTGTATTGGCACATCGTACTTTCTGAAATTTCTCATGGGGATACCGTTTTTGTTCCAATTTTCTTTTCTTGGCGGGGGTTTCTCCTATTGCAATTAAACTCTTGTTTATCTTCTCTTTATTCGTTTCGCAGACATTTAACGAACTATCTGAAGAGCCTAAATTGTCATTTTCTTGATTTCCACACTTTTTACTATATTCACTGGACGTTCCGCTACTTTCATTAATGCCACGGGAGCCACTGATCTCGACGCTCTCTTCACTAACAAAAGGCCATTTTGGAAGCCGATTCCATTTCTTCCGAAAAGAATCGCGCATTCGCGAATCAAATGACTCCTGTAAATTCACTAGCAAATCGTGGTTTACGCGTCTTGGAGATGTTCTTTTCTAAAAATCGTTATCAGAAAAATTAAATGGATTGAAACATCTGTCGTATCTCATACGGTGATCGCCACTCATGTTGCACAGTGTACACACGATTCACAGAACAAACACTAGCACTCTTCTCTTCATAAGGTGCGTATTGCGACTGATGTTGAGAAGATTTTACTCATGTCCCTTGACAAGTGGTTGATTGTATTTCACGAGCAAGGTCAGGAGGGCACCCCATCCCTAGGACGCAAAGGTACTCAGCAGTAAAATTCGGTTAGCTGACACGAGGAAAAGCAGTAGAAGAATTCGTTTTGTTGTCACCATCCCTTCTGGGGACAGAGTGAATATATGAGTTACTAATATTTCTTGAAACTCTAATCAAGCAGGCGGTCATTCTTTTTGTTGTTCTTCGATACTTATATCAAATACTGATCGAACAAAATTGGTGCAGGGGCAGGAACCACGCGCTCGCGTAATTTGAATAGATTTTTTGATCTGTTAGTGATCAGTGCCCACTTTTTTCTTGTGTTTTGTAGAAAATTGCACAAGAAATATTCTTATATTGCACAAGATATATTTTTATCTGAGCGAGTTCATACAGAAATTTTCATTTTTTTAAATAATTACATTTTTAATGAAATTTTTATTTTTTAAGAAAGTAATTTACAGAGGAATAAAATGCACATATCAAATATTAAATGAAACAAACAAAAAATTTTATGTTAAGTACATTCGGAGCATTCATCAATCATATTTTGCGAAATAAGCATAAATTCCAAAATCTACTATAGGCGTAACTACACAAATTATCAATTTTCAGGTAAATAAAGAAACACGTGCCTCTTTTTTTTCTTTCCAGAATGAATGCCATACAGTCGTGTGATTTATTTTTTAAAAATTACATCCATATAAAAAATAGACGTGTCAATTGTTGTGCGATTTGACATGGAATGGCTCGTTTCGCTCTCACCCATAAGAACATAGATGACCCACAAGTCACGATGTTATCCACAAAAACATGTATGATACAATGTCATACTTATGGGGGCAGAGTGAACATCTGAAATACTAATCACTCTTTAAACCCTAATCAGGCAAACAGTCATTCTTATTTTAGTTCTTCAGCACTTGTATCAGAGACTGACTGAACACAATTCGTTAGTGCATGTGTAGGCAGAGCGCGCCTTCATACTTACAATTGATTTTTTTAGAACTGTATGAGTGGAGTGCTCACTTTTTTTCTTGTTATATTTTATAGTAAATTGAACAAGGAACACGCCTAAATGTTTTTAAAATTTTTATCTCATCGAGTTTATAAAGAAATTTTACTCTTTTTGAAAAAAATATTTTTTTAAAAATGAAAAATTTATTTACAGGGAAATAAAATACACATTTCGAAGTATTAAATGAAACAAACCAGAAATTTTTATAGTTAGTACATTTGGAGCAACAATTGATCTTATTTGTGAAGTACCTATGAATTCCAAAATTTAAAATAGGCATAACTACACAAATAATCAATTTTCAGGCAAATAAAAAAATACGTGTCTCTTTTTTTCATGTCCAGATTTAAGAAAAAAATATCATACATTTAAAAAAAGTCGTGTCAACTCTTGTGCGATTTGACGTGGCTCATCTATGTCTTTCTTCACTTCCTCCAAATACACTTCATACATACAATCTAGCAGCTCGTTTTTTGTCATGTTTGAGTTATATTTATAAATGGAAGAATTGTTTAAATGATCATCTAACACACTATCTAGATTGCCAAGTAACGATAAGTCTACAAAATTGCCATAGTCTTTTGAATCTTCAGATTCATCATGCCCTCTCATTGTTAGTTCATTAATGGTGAGTGCCACCAGTGGCGTGCGGTGACAATTTTAGTTGGGGAAGCACCTTTGAAGTCCGAGGTATAAAAACGTAACATGATTAAAGATGATATGAATTTTCACAAAATGTGATTATTAGCCCGGGAGAGGTCGCGTCTTGCATACGAACGTAACTGGTCGCCTGGGAAACAACGGACCCCAGGGAAAATTTCGTTGCCGAAATTCCTTCTAACATCTTAAATAAATATAATTCGATATTTATGTGACTTACACTCTTAACCTTTTTAATCGAGTAGTTTATTTGAAATAATTAATATAAATTTATAAAATTCATCAATGTGTTAAAGAATTCCTTCTTTCATAAAATGGAAAATAAGTGCATAAACTTTAATATTTGGTGAATGTTGTTTTGAAAATGTATGTATAGGGTTGAATAACGTTTTTTCACAATATTGTGGAAACAATGGATGTGATGTGCATTATACTGATTTCTTACACTTTTCATATTCTCTGGATGATTTGCGGTTGAAATTCCTTGGGCAAATGTCACGTCTTGTTAGTTTTCGTTCTTGCAACTTATGTTTTTTGTTTTCGCTCTGAATACAAATATTGTACTATTTTAGGAATCAAATCTCGCAGCAATCCTGGTAGAATTTAACTCATAAAATAGACGAAGGGCGTATACGATCCAAACTTCCGTCTTCAATTCTTGTGTACGGGGATTCCTCGAAATACCAGTAATGTTTTATCCTCCTGAATGTTAATCGTGCCTACTTCGAATGTCACCGGAAACGGAGGTTATCGCATGGGCTCCGTGGGCGTTGCGCCGTCCCCGGTCCGGAGTGGCTGTCAACGCGGGTTGTTCCCACTTTCCTCGCTAGATGCCATGACTACTGCGCGGAATGACGTCGCCGATTCATTCCCTTCCCGCAAGGGAGAACGGCAGAACGGAACGCAAAGGAATAATTTTTTAGAACACTTTAAGTTAATAATATTGAGAACGTTTATATTATGTACTGTATTCTTATAATGTATTATGATGTAGTTACCGTGTATACCAAAGACTCAAAAAGCCAAAATTCTTTCGAACTTGAAATTCCTACCAGCCGATCACAACGGAATGCATTTAAAGAATCATTCTGCCGCGGACGACTGACGGACCGACCCGACTTTTCACGAGGCGTGACGATGTCGAACGCCTACACTCTCCAGGAGCGAAGAAACGCTCCTTCGTTGACGCCACAAAACGGATCTACACACCGTTCCGAAAACATCGATTGTTGCGGTTCAATCACTGGTACTTCGCTCAAAATCTGAGATGAGTAACCAGTTTTGCTCTGGTCATAAGCAACGACTATTTTAAATATAGAAAGGATTTTTTCTCTGCTTTGCTTAGGGGAATGACTCATTCCCTTCATTCCATGGAATGCCCGCCACTGAGTGCCACAGTACTTTAATAAACACTCAATAATTCTACCTAAAACATTTCTATTTTTTGCGGCTTGTTCATTATGTTTCTAGATTAAAATTTTGATCTGTACAACAATATTCACTGTTCCAAAAGTTTTAAATTTGTTAGCATTTTCTAAATGCAATGCACTTTCGTTGTGTTTCTTTATCGTTTCACTCAAATGTTTCAGTTCTTTACAGCCTACTATCGTCCGCAATCCCTCATCAAATAATAAACAATAAAATCAAAATTAACTTTGTTTTTCTTCTCTCCCAGTCAACCATGATTTTGTTTTCTGAAACCTCGAATAAAAAATGTTCGTTTCTTCTTTACATCAACTTGTGTAAATGATAAGTCACTCGGCTCCAAAGCGTTTAATATCATTGTTTTCTTCAAGTCACAGAGAAGAAAAGGGAAAGCAGTGTACTGAATCCACTGTATTCGTCTTACAGCGCGCAGACCTTCACGTTCACTTTGAAAAAGACGCGATCAGACTGCCGTTCCTTTGCGAAGGGCCCGCTGATGCGGGCCCCTAGGACTGGTAAAATTAGCAAGCAGTGGTCGGGCCCAGTGCGAATGGGCGCTGACCTTGTAAACAGAGTGGACTTATCGCTTTGGGGCCCATGCAGGTCGGGCCCTTAAGCACTACTAACGCTATCTTTGAGCGCGGCTAGGTCCTATGACCATGAATTCTTGGTTATTGGGAGTTGGAATTAGTTTTGGGGATGAATTGTCGATCTTCACGAATAAAGAATTCCAATAAAGTACTGCAATTATCATAACGAGATTACCGTAAAGATAAATAATTTTTTGTGTTTTATTAAATATTGGTGGGGCCCGGCCAACACCCCCTGAATAAAGAAAGCTTCCACACTGAGCTTGTGACGTAGTGTCATGGTACCCAGGGTAGTCCTAGTCAGACACGTGATTTCCACATGGTCAGTTGTTTTGATAGCAACGGTGTGTTGTAATTTGAAATATGTGAAGATTTTCCTAATCGGTGAAGATATTCAGTATTCATTTTAAGTATTGGTGGTAGCATATCAGTGATGTTTCTTCCAAAAAGCGATATAAATGCGCTGTACCTAACTGCGGTGCGTTGCGCTTGTAAGGGTTTAAAGTCCGTGTAGGGCCTATTTGATTTCTCAAAAGATACTGAAATGTGACGAAAATGACCTGCTGTATATGAAATGCGACGAAAATGACCTGCGGAACATCGACGGAATTACAACACTTCAAGTACATCCATTGTAAGTACTCATTTTATTCGTAGTCATTTACTTGCGGAAAATCTTTTAGAATGTTCTGCAACATGTTCCAAAAACGTGTAATACTTATTTTCATTAAAACCAAGTTTGAACTCAACTTATTACAGTGAGTTTTACTCTTAAAACATTACACAGTTCAAATAATAAGGCTTACAGAAACGAACATTTAAATAATTTCAAATATTTGTAGGTTATACATTATAGCAGAACTTAATTAAGATACTAAATTTGTTCAAATTAATTTTGAATCCGTCCTTGCTAAACCCGATGGTTGTCTTATTATTGTACTTTTTTAATTATTTTCTATGATTTTGCTGTTAATAATTTACTAGTATTAAACAGGTTTTAACTTTTTGCAATATTTTACAGGTTTGCCATCGCCACTTTCATGAGAAAGATATACTGTGAGAAACATTTATGTGCGATACGACGGCGAAGTATCATTTTCTAAACTGAGTGTCTCTGAATTAAAAAAATTGTGGAGGATTTCTTGACTGCCCTACTTCCTTTTCTAGCAAACAAGGCAAGAAACTCCAGCAGAAAAGAAAAGAAGGCTGAAGAACTTCCAACCGGTAGCTCTCGATGCTGCTAGTGTGGTTTCGCAGCAAGTTTATAATTAAAAGTTTCTTTGTACAACGTTGGAAAATTTGAGGAAAGTTACAGTGTTTCCACTTTGGACAATTGTTAAACAAAGTGATGATCGTGTTTCCTTTTTAAAATTATTGTGGAATCTCCATCCAGTGATTTCTCTTTCGGAAGTTGTAGATAGTGCTTTGAATTTTAGTTTATACAGAAAAATGCTCCTTTGACGAAATAAGAAGAAATCAAGATTTTCCAAGAAACATTAGCAATATTAATTTAATTTAAGACATGTTGGATATGTTTTTGATTAGAAAAATGTTTTACTCAAGATGACTTTGTGTCTGAAACTTCATCAGGAATTTAATACTCTCCATGTAGTAAAGCAGATAATTGAAAATAAAAGTTATTTTAAGTTTTTTATTGGAAAAATATAACTAATTCTTGTTCATAAAAACAACAATTTTAGCTCCATTTTAATTATACAATACGTTGCTGCCTTTTATTTTTAATTTCATCACATTCCAAAATTTTATTTTAATTGAGAGATTAGATTGTCGGAGGTTGAAATGTCGGAGCTTCCTAATGAATGCGTAACAATATTCAGAACACGTAATTAAGATGTTGTTAACAATGAATACATTTTTTTAATATTGCAAGAAGATCAAAGACCATATATTTTGTAAAATTGCTGAAAGTAAATTGAAACATCTGACTGGATAATTTATAATTTGATAATATTGTATATGTGTTAATGTATTATTAAATGTGGCTGGACTTTTTGAACATACATTATGATTTGTATATAACTTACTACCTTTATTATGTTTTCACTACATTCCTTGTAGTGATGTTAAATCCTTGGGGGTGTAAAGTATATGCAAAAATATGTTCTTGAGATCACACTTAAGAACTTGAAGGTAAATGCATTCAAAAGAATTCTTATGAATTCTTGAAAGAATTGTAGTATAAAATTTCAGATGTTGAAATGTACCAACAATGTCTCGTCAAAAACTATTACGAGATCGTTGACATCATTCACCTTAGGACGGTTATAATCGTGACCCGTTCCGAATTTATAGTAAAATTTTGGGCGCCAGGAACAGGTTACGTTAATTAAAACCAATGCTTCCACAGCTAATTTTAACAAATTGATAAATGTCCGGCTAGCTGGGTCAATGGGTCCCGTTATAGATAATCGCTATCGTCTAGATAGCCGATTACTTGATCTGCCAACTGTACAGTATGGCGAGGAATCTGAAAGTAAATAATTATATATCTCTAACTACTTAACAATTGTGATTGACCAAATGAAAATCTTTTCATTTCCAAAAGAAAAATTCAACAATTTATTTAACAATTTTGACAATTAATTTAGATCATGACCTTTTTAAATAAAACTTTTGTACTGCAGTACTTATCTAACGTCTTGATCGACGACGGTCCGCAGTATCTTCCCACTTGAATGCAGATGATCCCAAGTCCTGCTTCGTTCTTCTGATCTTGCGACTCTGTCGACGAATCCAGTCCTCAATGCCTAGAATATCTATTGGTTCTTACGTGATATTTAGTGTTCCTAGTCCTCCCCAACTAGTGGTAAAACATTAAAGTCCAACACCGCAATATACAAGAAACTTTCCAAGTCCTACACGAATTCACTTCTGCACATTAACTTTTAGAGTCCGAAAAACTATTGAGTCTCACTCAAAATTTACAAGTCCTACTCCCCTTATGTTAATCTCGTGAGCGATCTGTACTACTCGACGACCTCTATCAGAATGTCCTGTTCTCCACCGTTTTTCCGCCCTCAACGCTTCGGTATCCGTCCTTCGTTCCTCTTTTTTAAACAAAACGACAAAATTCGACTGTCTATTCTCCCTTAGCCAATCCATTCATCTCTTACCAAACCAAGTAGCCACGCCTTCGACAGTCATTCCTTTTCAGACCAATCCCACGTTATTTATCTATCTAGCCAGCGCCCCCACCTATTCAACGCCTGAATGCAGTTTATTGACCTTGCCAACCACTACGCCGGCGTTGCTAAGGCTGTATATCGCCATTTGCATACCCTTTATCCAACCCATTTACAGCCAATGTTATTGACAAAATATTATATATTTTGGTATATCACAATGTGAACATTAAATATGAACATATATTTTGTAATACATTTCCAGAATAGTAATTGCAAACGAAGTAAGGGTTTCTAGTATAACTCCGCAGCTGTCCGGTCGGACTACCTTTGATGACGTCACAAATCAGTGTGGAGGCTTTCTATATCCAGGGGGTGTTGGCCCGGCCCCTGTGGCCCCTTAGGACGAGCCGCCCCTAGTTGCCTGAAACACCAGCAAAGGCCCACTGCCTTTTCGGTACCGGCGACCGCCGTCTGCCCCTCTCAACCCCCCCCCTTTGCTCGCCGCTTCTCTGAGTGCTTTATCTCGGAGGGAAAGCAGAACTCCGACGTCATTCCTTGTCTAGTTGGCAATCGCTGATCTAGACGGACTTGAAGCCTTTTGAGTGTGAAACGAATATTTTGATTTTGAGAATACTTCTCAAATATATGTATGCTTGACATTTTCAAATTTTATTAAAGAGGGCTCATTTTTTTGTACTAAACCTTTTCATCCGATAACTTAAAGGATGCAGAAAATGATGCGATGCGTGGCTCATTTCGTTAAAATCCGTAAATACTCGAAAATTATAAAAGTCAATTTTTTTTCTTCGTCTTCCTTCTACTTCAATATTGAAGATAAATGTTGTAAAAGAACTCCCAGGCCCTTGAGTTCATTCAGATCTATCGGAGAAAATAAATTTTGGAAAAGAATATCTGAATTGACGCTACCGTTGATTACATAAAGACAGACGAACAGACTCGTTTTACCGTCAATCAATTTTTCGATATCAAGGACCCACAAACATGGATTCTCACTACACAACCAGATAAAAAAAATTACTACATATAGGATCAAGATTTATCATTTTTTTCCTTACCAGGGCTCGGTAATAAGAGTTATTCTATCGAAAAAATCGCAGTTTTTCTCGCAGCACTGCACAATTTTCTCAATAAGGCGTAAGCAGTTTGCGAGAAACTAAAATCGTGAATCAAGAATATGTTGTTATCGAAATGATCTCCATAGAAAAAAGAAATAGGTGTTAATGCGTGCATTTGGAAGAGGATTTTGTCTAATATAATTTTGTTTGAAGGTCGTTTCGATAAAGCACGTACGTATGTTGTAAAACGCGAGAATGTTGTGGAGAGATGACAGGTTTCCACATGAACGAGTAGTCGCGTGGTATGCTAGTTGAATTTCAACGCAGTGACTTAAGTGTAGAAACTAGGAGTGCGTTTAATTAAACATATATTTCTGCAGTATATTATAAACGAGTTTACGGCAATCCAAGATATAACATTCGTTGGTTACAATTTTGGAGCTGCTTTTGCTGCTAGAGTAACCCTGAGGAACGAGTAATCCTCTACAGAAAACTTTCCGAGGTTGCCGCTCTAAAATATCCCTTCATTTTGGCTAGTAGTTTAAAAATTTAACTTCTTAGGAAATAAATTATATTAGAAGAATGTGATTATCAGCAACATTGTATTATATCAAATTCTCCTTGGCGCGCTTTTTCTCCATCAAAGGATTAATAAACAGCGGGCTGATTCTGATGACCTAAAACAGTGCCAAAAATGATCAATAAAATGGCTCTTCAAAATGTTTTTAAAATGCCTTAAAACAAAGAAAAATGACGTAAAGAGATTATCAAAACCACTTCAGATGAACAACTCAAGCTGTTAGATTTGTTACTGATGTAATCGAGGCTTCTTCCTTTTGTCAAGTGAACGCATTTTGAAAACTTTGGTTTGGACGTTCCTTACAAGAAAAATCTCTGCTTTAGTTATCGCTAAATCGGACGAACTGCCAATGGCGCCCATAGAATTCACAGAACCTTAGATTACATAGTACTCACACACGGTTAACTTAACAATACACTAGCGGAACCCGGCAAACGTTGTTCTGCCCTTCATCTCCCTCTTTCCCCTTCACTTCCATTTCTGTCTGTCTCCCCTCCCTCTCTCTCTCTCTCTCTCTCTCTAGTCTCTCTCTCTCCGTTTTCCTCTGTCCCTGTGTGTCAGTCTGTCTCTGCCTCTACCTGTCTCTCTCATTCACATTTGCAGATTTTGCACGTCTCTGAGCAGGTGATGTAATATCGAGAAGCGCCGGACCACCAAAAACGTAATTGAATGTTCATGAATGTCTCATCCTATAGATTACGACGTGAGAAACGTTCCTTTGAGGCCTTTGGAAAATAGATTTTGAGATTTCAACGGAAAGACACGTTTTGGGGTCCTCTGATACCGAAAAAGGTTTTTTTAAATGTCCTTCCGTCTGTGCGTCCATCTGTCCTTCAGTCTGTGAACAATACTAGCACCTAAACCTTAACTACGATTTCTTCCAAAATGAATATTCCCCGGTCGATCTGGTTCCACTCGAGGCGCCGCGATTTTGAAAAACTTTCTTCAAAATTTTTGGGGGTACTTTACATGAAGACCTCCGGACATTTTCAAAATGTTCTCAAAAATGGCTCCAAATTTTTTCTTTAAATTTCTTGTAAGGATAGAGTAAGATAGAGTTGTTAATAGCTTAAAAAAAAGTAGTTCAGTACCGCGTTGTAAACCAAAAAAAACAACCTGGAAGATATTTTTGTAATCGCATGCTGATTCGGAATTACAATGGAGGAAACGCTTAAAAATAAATTGAGGTTTTTGCTATCAATACAAGCTTGTTGTATTATTTATCAAATTTAACTCTTTTGCAGTGTTGATAAGCTTATAGAATCCGGTGCTACTTACAAACAGTCTTGAAGATGTACGCTGCACGTAGAAAGTACTTGGGCACATAGAAGTTGCACAACAGCGAGAGTGTATATTATATTATATATGAAGCAACTATTGTAGTATAATAGAAATTGAACATCAAAACTTACCTTTCCAAAAGGCAAAGAAACGACTATGCTGATAGAAAAGCATACAACTAAAAACGATTGTCGAAACATGGTGCTCGTTCACATAGGGTTTTACAAATTCACTGACCGCAGGAAGATATAAATGTAGCATTCATTTTATACTATTGCAGCGTTACATAATTGTCTGTCATAATGATCATGCCATTAGTTACACGAACAAATTACTTCCTGCGTTTAACATTTGAATGACCTTGCACACTATCTTGTATCTCCAAAAAGGAGAATCTCCTTGCCGATAAAGTGATATGTGCATATCATGGCATGAAAGTTAATGAGCAAAAAAGTATGTTTAAAATGTGTGATGAGTAATTTACTAACAGTCGGTTCATTTAACGAAAGGTTTGCCGCTACTCAGATATCAACCAAATACAAAATAATTATAAAATTTGATTTTTTAATATATAACTTAAAACTCAGTTTGATTCCGGATGATGAGTGGCTTGGTTAGCTTTCAAATCCAGGCGCGGATCCAATGGGGGGTCACGGGGGTCATGACCCCCCCCCCAAATGATGAACCGTCACAATTTTGTGAGAAACTCTAAGATATCTAAACAACTCTGAGAAACTGATAACCTTCCAGTGTCCTTTCAGAATCGGGACTGACCGAGACATTTTTGAGACATTTTCAGATATTTTCAGACAATTCTAGAAATTTCTAAACATTTAGCAGTTCTGAAACTAATGAATTTATATAGAAATTGGAATTTAATTTGTATAAAAACATACGTGTATTCAAGATCACTTTAAAAATATTTTAAGTACAAAGAAATATATCTAAACAAGTAACATATCTAAAGTCGGAATCAAATACACTGTGCATTACTAGTGTTACCAACTTAATGTGCATATTTGTCACTAATTGAACGAGAGAATTTGGGGCAAAATGGACGTCAACACATGGTCTCATCTTAAAAGTCACAACTGTTGTTCAAAGGGAACAGAACTAGCTAAACTTAGTAATAATAATGGTCTGTATGTAAAATTTTCAACAGTCTTGCTTTCAGGTGTTTGTTAGAATTCAGTTTCGATGATACAATCCAATTCAGTATCGGAATCCTATCGAACTCTATGTTTATTTCACCT
The DNA here is from genome assembly GCA_031308135.1 of Acheta domesticus. NCBI lineage: Eukaryota > Metazoa > Arthropoda > Insecta > Orthoptera > Gryllidae > Acheta > Acheta domesticus. The sequence goes on from JAHLJT010002406.1 coordinate 67,550,684, forward strand.
AAAAATGCTTAATGTAATCAGTAACGGCGAACCTAATTTGATCATTGAAGTTTGATGCCGGTTCTAGTTTTGTGAGAACGTAAGAAGCCGCTTTCAGCACAAGTTAAGGCTATCAACAGGGGCTAGTGGTAAAGATTTGTCGAAAAGAATTAGAGTTTCAGAATTTAGTTTGGCTGATGAGCGAGGATAGTGTCTGACGTCCACAATACAGTGTCGAAGCTAGAGTCATGGAGTTGGATATTCTGAAAATCTACTCTTACATTTTTTGTAAATTAGCTTCATTCATCGTTTTTTTATTCAACAAATTCGTCGATAATTTGTTCTTTAAAGCTTTCGTTTGTGCACTGTTAATTTCCAATGGAATTTCTCACGAATGTCTTAACTCTTTAATGTAATCATATTCCCTTTACATAATGCTGGACTATATAAAAGAACAGTTAGACTTAGTTGTATCAACCGAACCGTCTCTTGATATTTTTTCTAGACCAATTTGTCTAACAAATACTACTACAAATACGAAACAACTGCAGGCATGTATTTTGCATTATTAATGTATACATTTGTCAATTCATTTTGAGGCTGCTTACTGTCAAGGAATGGATATTATTTTCTTAGGAAAAATCTTTTCTGAACAAAAGGACGCTTTGTAAGTGATAAAGTGCTTTTCGTCAAGAATTCAATAAAGTGAAAGATTTCGAAATCTTGAAACCTGTAGTCCATCTGAGTCACTACTGTATCAATAATTTTAAAAGATACAATTTTTGTACCTTTCAAATAAATCTCGCCCTGAAAGTTCATTCATAGTCATGACTATTTTGATGCAGATTTCAGTAGTATCTGCAAATCTAACACGGTATATTACTACGTAATGCTACTATTTCTATCTTTGTGGCGTATTACTTGACTCGCGATTCTGCATTGTTGAGCGAAAACTGCATTTCGATATCGTGAACCGTTTAGAAGTTATGAGACTGGCCACGGCTATCTCTAGAGATGGCCGTGGACTAGCGCATAGTCAGAGGGACATTGTCTGCAACACTATATCTTTAGCTTCATTAATTGTTTCGTAAAGAAAACACCAACAAAAATCACACAAACGGCACACAAACAACTGTACTTTCCCACAACGTCAGGTGATGAGTTGAATTTGCCTGGTCGAGACGTGGGCGCGCATCGCTGTAGAAGTCCGTGTGTACCGAGATCCTAGGCTACAGCTGGAGTCTCTGCCAAGTGAATGTAAGTGAAAGGAAGATACCGTGTCCTTCGTCTAACTCGCAACCCATATCTGAGCGCACAACCTCTTGTTTTGGCAATTTGGCAACGCGTGAAATACCTTTGGCTTCCCTTTCACTTTACACGACCCAACCCCTGTCGCAGATTTCGGGGTAGGAGAACGAGGCTATTTTAGTTGAAAGAAAGAGCAAGCACTTGTTCTGTGCGTAGGCAGTCTTTCATTCACGATTCATTCATAACCGTAGGAACTCACGTTTAGAAAAGAAGAATCGCTTCGAAAATGTTGACGAAGGATCAACGTGTATTCTTGGTGGAAGTTTACTTCGGCACTAATCTTTCTTAGTCACTAAATGTTTCAATAAAAATTTCCGGAAATGCCAGTTCCCAACAAAAGAAGAAAGAAAAGGAGGAGAAATTATTAGTAATCTAGAAATTAAGGTTTATTTTATTAATATTTATTAATTTTATTAAGATTTCTCTATTTGTTCAATTTCCAGCTTGCTAATAACCTTTGTAGTTGATGCGACATAAAATAAAATAAATAAATAAAAATAAAAGTAAATAATTTCCAGGTTCAATAATAAATAATTATTGTTATAAATAATGAACAGCTTGGCGGTGATGTTTCACGAGATATCTTCGTGATTTCTCTGTGAGCCGGAGTTCATTAAATAATAATTATTGTTACGTTGCTGTTAATAAATCGAAAAATCAGTTATAACTTCCCTCCCCATCTTCAGTGTTACTGTTCTGTTTCTTAAGCATACTGGACAGAATCGCCTGAAGAGACGTTTGTTTGCTGGCTCATGACTTAACCCAGCCCAGCCCACCCCATCCACCCTGCGCAGCGCGAAAAGATTCTGGTGTGTGAGCCGGGTACCTGCCGCCGAAGCCCTTGAATGGGAAAACACAGAAAGAGGAAAGCTGCAGATTATGACGCGCAGCTCACTTCCTCTGCTGTCTCGACGTGCCAGCCACGGCAGTATTGAAAGGAGGCAGACACGCGGTTGCCAAATTGCCATAACAAGAACAGGCGCTACCAGTCATGGGTTGCGAGATACGCTAAAGACTCTGCGTAGTGCACGCTCTCTTGTGCGTATGCGCGGCAGAGCCAGCCGCTGTATATCCACTGGCGTCGCCCAGTTACCGGCCCCAAAGAGTATATCTCTGCAGCTCTGATTAATTCCCTTGCGCGTAAACGGGGGAAAAAAAGTTGAACACATTTAATTTTCTTCATGATTCAGAAACAAAAATATTGAAAAATGGCACGCAACGACAGATGTTATTGAAAAATAATTTGGTTATTATATAGCTCTCAGATTACCCTTCAGCTTCGCCACTGCTGAAAGACCTTATTCGAATATTTTGCTGTCGCTGAGCCCGAATCCGGTGAGAGAATTTTAGTTCGGCTGATGAGCGAGGATAGTCTGACGCCTAAAATATCTTATTTGAATGTTTTGTTGTCGTTGAGGTCCGAATCCTGTATCAAAAGGATCTCTTGACAGCTCTCATTCTTGATGAACAATATTGCAATGATGTTACTTTATTTGGGTTTTAATTATTCAAAGCACCTTGGCAATTCAAAAGAAATCTGATCAGTTATTTGCAATATATTAATTGTTGCATTTAATTAAATTATTAGATGTCTCGGTGAAGTTGTCCCCAAAATTATAATGAAGTTTACAACATTGTAATAGAAGAATCGCCATTGAAGGAGATTCAAATGTGGTGCAAATTTATTAATATACAAAAGTGCACTACATACGAAAAAAAGTGAAAAAAGGAAAAATGAAAATGAGAAAAATAATTGTGAGAAAAAATAAAAGTATAATTTAGTTTATTTATTTATTATATGCATGTATTTATTAACTAGCTAGTACCCGGCGCGTTGCTGCCGCAGAAGAAATAATTGAGTAAATATTCCTCTTCCCCTCTCTTTTCTCCTCTCTTTCCCCTCTCTTTTCACCTCCCTTTTCCCCTCTTCCTCTCCCTCTTTTTCCTCCTCTCTCATTTTCCCCACTCTCTTTTCCATCAGTGTTTCTTTCCCCCCTCTGTGTCTCTTTTCTCCCTCTGTCTCTTTTCTCCCTCTCTGTCTCTTCTTCCTCCCTGTGTCTCTCTTCCCTCACTCTCTGTCCCTTTTCCCGTTCTCTCATTTCCCCCTCGTTCTATTTTCCTCTCTCTCCATTTCCGCCTCTATTTCCCCCCTCTCTCTATTTTCCTTCTCATTCGCTATTTTTCCTTTCTTTCTCTATTTCATTCTCTTTTATTATTTTCCCTATCTTTCTCTATTTCCTTCTCTTTCAATATTTCCCTCTCTCTATTTTCCGTCTCTTTTTCACTTTCCTGTCATCAACTTGCGCCGCCTGCTCCTTGTGTGCTTCTCAACCTCGCCCCACGGCACACGGCAACGCCCAGCAACAATAAAGCGCACGTGCATTGGGAATTGCATTTAACTGAAATGCCATCATGTGCTCTAGCGCCATCTAGTGGAGTTACAATAATTGTAATATGCCTATATTCTTTCCGCAATTGCAAGCAATATGTTGACACATTTTATCGCAATTGGATGCCTGTTACTGCAGCGCATTAAGCACGAACCAACAAACATGGATTTTTATATATTAGATTAATTTTCTGTATAATAATTTTTCTAGCTGAAGAACCCCACGTTGCCGGGGGTATTTATCATAATTTTGTATTAAACAGAAAGAGGAATTCCATCTATTCTCGCCCTATGGCAGAGCCTTCTTCTATTCTACTGTATATTCCCTCCGCCCTATCCCGCCTCTCTCTGCCTTGCTCCAATATGGAAATACCTGGTCTTCCGTAAACACTAAAACACTTCTCACTAAAAAATATTTAAATTTTAGTCCTAATGGGGTTCCCACCCCAAACTGATTTTTCTTTATAACTGAAAATAATAAACAAATCTAAACTAAAAAATTAAAATGTATGTACTTACGTATATTCTGTTTGTGGAATTTTATGTATTATATTCATACTTTCAATCAATTGCCATATTATAAAACTTAACCATTTTCATATTTTTTCTTCTTGCGTATTTAGAAAGGAAAGTTTGAAATTGATCTTTCCGCATCAATCGACGTCTAGGAATAATTTAAGGAATTTTAATTGAATTCTAGTACCTTTTTAAGATCCTTGATAAGTTGTGGCTGACCGACGGAGCCACTGAGCACTTATGCGATTATATCTCCAAAAAACCAAGTTCACAGTGGCTCTCGGCTTTACAACACTTTTTCTATTTAAAATAACAACCTTCAAAACCAGCATTGTCACACATTAAATTCCTCCAAATACCCATTTACCAATATTGTTTACTTTAATTGTACTGCGGTTTTACTAAAAATTCTATTATTGCCGAACTATCATCAATTTAATAATTCCTTCAACACCCAAAAGTACTCGCTATTATATTAAAACACTTATCTAAAACATGCATCCCTCCGTCAGTTTCAGAATAACACGTAAATCGCTCTGTCACTTGCCCAACCTGCAAATACTTATGCTTAATTTACTACAACTAAACATGTGTGCACTCATACCTTTTTACGGCAATGTTAACCACATCCATTAGAAAATTATATCTTCCAAACATTAGTCTCTTGTACACTTAATGCACTCACACCTACACGCAATTAAAATCAATATTCAAGTTACTTTTATAAATAAAGCGGAAAAAATGCAGAATTATTTCGGGTTAGACAAATGACTGTGAAAATAAACAAACAGTCCTCTAAATACGCACTTCTGTACATTGATGAAATCAGTAGAAGATCTCAGACCTCATCCTCTGGTGGCGCGCAGCTAAACAATTGACATTGATCCACTATTGAATCTGTGATGTAGAGCCAGGCGAAAAATGTCCGGAAAAGTAATTATTTTGTGAATATAGTAAGGTTTGTGATTGTAAATCATAGCCTATGTTACTCCAGACCTTTAAAGGAAGCTAGTACAAAAGTTTCATCAGTATTGGTTCAGTAGATTCAGAGATTATCGCGCTGTAAGTCAGTGCAGTTCTGTCTTTATATATTAGTATAGAATATAGATAGATATAGATTATAATAATTTATTAAAATTTTTTTTCATTACACACATTTACATGTTTCTCTCATAAAAGTTTCTTCACAAATTGTTTCATGTTGCATCATATGAAAGTTATTTTTGCTAATTTGAAAGTTATTGTTGATAACTTTATAAATTTTAATTTTTTAAAAATAAATGTACCGAATAAAATTGATATATTTTTGTAGTCAGAATTCGAATCTGCAACGAAAATTGGGGGTTACCATTTAAAATTCCAAAGTTACACCTGACCTACCGCCAGGGGATAGGGTGAGGATAGTAACAATAGAAAGCTGATTGATATCTGATATGTGATTATGGGAATATTGAGTTTCTAATATATGTATGGTGTAATAAAGTCAATCTGATATACGTATATCATACTTCAAATATATGTTATTACATTCTGTACCCTCCCCTGTTTCCGAAATAAACGCACTTAAGTCTTAACTTGACCCCTCCCAAAAGACAAGTCTGGATCCGCGCCTGTTCAAATCTGTAGACAATCGAGGAACAGCAAGAAGAGTAAAATGCATTTAAGGAAGAAATATCAGACCCAATAACAATGGACGAATTGAACAGTACTCTCACAAATATTAAATACGGGAAACGCCTAGATCAGACAACATCAACCATGAACTCTTCAAATACGTATATGCAATATTTTTCTAGAGCATTCGGACTTCCTTAATGTTTGCTGGATGTATGGTTACATTCCAGAAGGATAGAGAACTACTGTGGCTGTCCCCTTGTATAAAAAGGGTATTAGCAAAAACTACTCTAGAGGGATAAGTCTCTTGAATTCCGAATACAAAATACACGCAATTTTAAATCGGCGTCAAACAAGAATTTCAGAGGTGTTTTTGGTAGATAGTCTAGTCAAATGGTAGAGAATAGGGGAAAGTTTTGGTGTAGTTTTGATTTTTGGGTCCTATATGTTTTTGGGGTCACTGAACATGAATATCACGTTTGCCAAAAAACTTTTGCCCTGAAACACTTTTTTTTCGCAAAAACGTGTTAAAAATCCATTTTTAGTTTTTTTAAATAACTCGAAAACCATGCACTTTTCGTAAAGGGATACAAAATTAAAGAAGATAAAATTTCCTACATTTTCTGACTTAACGGTTTTATTTCTCCAATTTTCATTTAGCCGCTAGTGCAACGTGATCTTTGACGGCCCAAAACGTGAAGAAAATCGTGAAAACGGGACTCATCCCATTTTATCACAATGTAGCTCAAAAACTATGCATTTTTCGTAAATATTGACGTGAAGGAAGACGCATGGTTCCTGAGTCTTCCTTCGCTTGCTTGCATGTCATTCCCGATGCAGAAACTGCAATCAGCATTGCTATTAATCGTCTTTTGTTGTTACAATTAGCAAGAAAATTTTCTCTTGATGTCGTTGGCTCCATTGTTTTGTCAATTGTTTTGTCAGTCAGCTGAAACAAGTTTTCTAGATCTTTTAATTCGCTCTGCACTTTTGTATCTCCTTTCTCACCATCAGGGTAGCCATTATAAACAACCACGACTTGCAATTCATACTTTGATTTCACATTATCACAAGTACAAGAAAATAATTGACTCATACTTCAAGGAACCCTATGCAATCAAATTCCGCCATCGATGGCGTATTTAACGTGACCTCTACTGAACAACACAGACTAAACAAATTGAGATGTTTTTTTACATCAAATCTACCTTGAAGTAAAAGCCAAGCATTGCTGCACTACCTTCATCTGCAGGTAGAGCACAACACACTTCACGAGTCTACCATCAGGACCAGCAATGGCTAGGCGTCGAAAAAAAATCCTGAAGAGTGGGGATGGAAATAAGTAAATATAGCCTTGCGCCTGTGACAACATTGTTACAAACCATACCCTCAGCTTTATTGAAACGTGTTTCATGCAAATGCATCAAAAATTGTCTAAACATTGTTGCTGCAAGAAGGCAGGGCTTAAATGTTTCTAACTTGTACCTCAATTGCGAGAAGAGTTGTGATACCATGGCAGTGGTTTCTGAAGATGACTAACTATGATGAGAGGACGAACTAGAATTGGAGAACGAGATGAAGCCAGATTTCTCAACCTACGGAACTGATGAAACAGTGAAAGTGGAGCAGGACATTCCACAAAGTATTAGTTAATACCAATCCTTAATAAATAATACAATATACAATGCCAAGAATAATAAAATACCATTTTTCTATTACTATGTAACAGATGGTGAAAAGCCTGGGCCTTCAAACAAAAGGACGCGTTCGATGAAGGTGAGGTGCATCGGCTTCGAATATATTTAATTTTCCTTTTTTATCTTGTTAATTACCAACTTTGCTTTTTTCAATTGGAATGATTGAACAACCGTCATATTTAGTAGCAGGCTATATTGCTTGAATCTATTTATAATTACGTGTAGGAGTTAGGGAGTTACTGAGAGAGGATAAGTGAGGTGCCATTCTCACAGTAACAACCATGTACTTTTTGCCGTTGGGTTCAACGCGCGGCAGCGGCACAACTTTTTATCAGATAAAGAACCTCTAAGTCCTAAAATGTAGGCAATTGCATCATCTTTCTTTTCATGTACGGTCAATTTTTACGAAAAATGCGTAGTTTTGAGCTACCTTGAAATAAATGGAATGAATCCCGTTCTCACAATTTTCTTCATAAAAACGCAAAAATTGACGTTGCTCTAGCGCAGGGGGTCCTCAGACTTTTTAAACGGGGGGGCCAGTTCACTGTCCCTCAGGCCGTCGGAGGGCCGGATTATATAGTGCGATTTTTCTAACTCTGCCCTCTCAAGCCCCTTTTGCCGATCACACGGCATTTCGCGTCTTTCTCGGTCCTGTCGCTAGATGTCGCATGGTCGCAAGCACTGCTTGATACGGTCGCGATCATGCGATATCTAGTGGCATGACTGAGAAAGACTCGAGGTACCGTGACATATTCTATCGTGAAGACAGGCCTTGAGAGACAGAGTTCAGGCAATGACAGGCCTACCGATAACATACAGTCATAACGCGAGCAGATCTCAAACTTCCTCAGACTGCGCTGGCGAAATGTACAGCTTGTTAAAGACGATAACGCAAATCATCGATATTGCTTTATTAAAAACAATTTTAAAAAAACACCGATGTTTGGGCTACAAAATATCGATGTGAAGAAAACATCGAAAGAAAAATATCGATGTTTCTGGTGGAAAACATCGTTGTTTTTAAACCATCGATTTTTTGCCATCCCTAGACACCCTAACACATAATAAAAAATGTGCGGATTTTAAGAAAAAATTCTTTAAACCATAAAAATCCGGCGGGCCGTATAAATGTCCTCGGCGGGCCGCATGTGACCCGGGGGCCGTAGTTGGAGGACCCCTGCTCTAGCGGCTAAATGAAAGGTTGGAGAAAAAACCGTCACAACAGAAAATGTAGGAAATTTTATCTTCTTTAATTGTATATTCAACCTTTATTTAAGAAAAGTTTATGGTTTTCTAGTTTGTTTGTAAACTGAAAAATGTTGAATTTTTGACACGTTTTTTACAAAAGAACGAGTTTTCGGGCAAAATTTTTGTTGGAAAACCCGATATTCATGTTCAGCGACCTCAAAAACATATAAGACTCAAAAATCAAACTACACCAACATTTTTGAAAAAACAAAAGAATACAACAAAATTTATGCTATATCATCTTAAACAGTGCAATTAGCACTAGCCGAACGAAAAGTTTGAAGAAAAAAATTTGGAGCCGTTTTTGAGAAAATGACGATTATACGGAGACGAGGGAATATTGAGCTCTTTTCCACAGGAAGCGGTTGCATTTTCGAGAAATTTTATATAACATTATTTAAAGCACATGTACTCATAAATACAAATTGAACAAATAGCCGCTAATATAAACAAAAACGGCTCCAAATTTTTCCTTCAAACTTCTTTTGAAGACCACAGAAAATTAATCTTGCTGCATTCTTTTTTTTATTACACAAATATATATTTTTTGAAATATATCTCACGCCGTTAATATGAACAGTTCCATCAATTTGTAAGCACTATTTCAGTTGTGAATTAAAGTTCTTCAAATGAAGTTTTTCGAAAACTCAAAAATTTTCTGTGAAAAAGAGCTTCAAATTTCTAATTTACACTAGCGCTTAAACGCCATTTTCTTAAAAACGGCTCCAAATTTTTCAAAGAAAATTGCCAGTTAGGACGAGGTTTGACTGTTATTTAATATTATTAAAGTAATATTTCCGTTCACTATTAGGAAACCCGAAAATATGTCAAAAAAATGTACTTTGGGTGGCGAAAGGTGACAGCTGGCAGAAGTCGGAAGTGCTAACCGAGACCAAAGGAATTAGAAAACTATACTAACTAAACTAATTCGGAAAAGTCTAAACTTATACTTATAATACTATACTAAACTAATACGGGAGAGTCTGTGCCATTCTGTAGCACCATTAGTTGTTTTCTCAATTATGTATTGTGATAAAATTAATGAATGATTAATTTTACCTTTAATTTGCTAGCTCAATTCTTTGGCTCTCATGCTCTCTATACAGAGAAGCCTGAAATTATTTATATTCCGAAGGAATTACATACAACGTGCCACAACAATAATTTTGTTTATTAAAATGTAATTTGAGATTAACAATATAAAAATTCTCTTGCTTGATTTCATGCATTAGGTTCACGGTACCGAATTGTCTGGCGTTGTGAAACGATGGCCCCCGCAGTTCGTAGCCCCTTGACTTCCGCGCCGAAAATCCGTCTTCGCGCCGGTCGTCGCCGACGTCGTCTGCTTCTTTCTTGCTGCTCACTTCTTGCACTATTGTTCCACAATTTGTCCTCCCTATTCGCGTCGATGTCCACTTAAATAATTCAGCTTACATACGCGCCGCTACCACCAGGATGCCAGTCAACCACCAACAACTCTCTCTAGTCCAGAGCCCCCTTCTCGCCCGTCAACAACCTTCGTTACCTAGTAACCGCGACCGTTCAGATTAAGCGCGGCGTTTGTTTTATAATATTTTGTATATTACAGCTCCGTCCGTCCAGATCAAGGCGCGGCGTTTGTTCTGTAATATTTTGTATATTACAGCTCCCCACTTCCAGAGCGTTATTTATCTAATTACCTATTAATAAATAACAAGACTACTCCCACAACAACAAAATACTTTTCATTCTTCTTACCCTCTTGCACTGGTATAGCCGTTTGCAGGCTCAAATGGTCCCAGAGAAAGTGGATCATACCAACTTCATGAATATCACCCATTATACTAACGGCATTGTCTTAGGGACTTTTCGTTTCACTTTAAGTTTAGTACAGGTCCATTTCAGAGGAGTCAACCGTCAATGAAACTCCCCATGTGTTGGCACGTACACGCCGAAAGAGACTTTATTTAGCTGGGGTTGGCATCTTTTCATTTGGTTTTATTTTCTACCAACATGTTCAAAACTGCACTCTTGCACGCTTAGAAGCTGGCGTAGAAGCATATTTACAATTTTTAAATTGAATTTGTCGTTTTGATTTGATATTCTCATCGCATTATTTGTTTTGAATTTTTAAACGAGACAGTGGAAACAATGCACGTAAGTGAGTTAAAATGACGCATGCAAATCGTGTTAAAGTTAAACAATGAATATTAAATAGTGCAGCAAGATACAATGTTATTGCTCTATGTTATGGAATAGATTATTTGTGCATTACCACATGCAGGTATGTTGTATATCTTTGGTTATATCTATAAATTGGGAATTGTAGCACACACGGTGATTGAACATATTTTAATTCATGGTGTTTGGTCTAATAATAAAGCCATATGTGAAAAAATTAACATTACAAATGTATGTGTATCTCTAAAATGCAGTTCATATCGACTTAACAATATTCTTTCAGTATTGTGAAGTCAGTACTCAATCAGATCATTTAGATGGTTGTGAAGAAAGCAATTGCAAGATTCATCTATAAAAAAACTCATGATGGTAACATTCAACATATGAGTGTATATTTTTATACTTTGTATTGGGTATAGTTTGCAAAGAAGAAATAATAGGAAACACTCTTTACAGGGAAAGTTCTTTCAGAAAAAGAAATTTGGGAGAATATCAGAGGCAATTATGATACATTCTTTTTCCAAGGACAAACTTCTTTGTTCAGAATTCTTAAAAGATTTTGTTTGGAAAATCAAAGTAAGTATATTGTTCATAGAGGTAAAGATGATGTAAATTATCCAGGAGAATTATTTTTGTCAGCCTTATTAGTAGTAATAATAATAATATCAATAGTAAAAATAATAACAATGATATCTGTCAAAGAGAATTGCTTCAAACAATGTATGACAGGGTACTTTGCTCTAGCAATTCATATTCAATAAATCATATACATATTTACATTGCTTTGAACATACAATTACTGATTACATACTTTGATACTTTCACACACTCATGGAAATATATTTAGTATTTTAAATGTGGGACAGTATTTACTATGTAAACCTATATTATATTATACATTACACTATGCAATACTTTTGTATAGTATTAATGTAATTATATAACTATTATATTTATTAAAATTTTTTGATATTTTATAGTCATGGCTGACCCAAAGAAAGGAGTGTATGTAGTACACAATGAGACCAAAGATTTATGAAGCCAGGCCAGAAAGCCCATGAGCAGATCTGTAATGTAGATATCATACGTAAAATAAGACCAATACTGCTAACATTCTGTGCAAAAGGTGAACATTTTAAAAATATTTATTGTCAGGATACATGGTAAATGCTGTATATTATTATTCTTGCATTTTAATTTTCATCTTTTCATATTCACCTTCATATATTCTATTAAAATGATTCAAGCAGTTATCATATAAATATTTTTTTCAAATGTTAAAAGTAATTAACAACAGGGTATAGTTGATAAATTGCAGCGAACTGAAGGGCAGACTGATTCAAGGCTTACTCCCTAATGCAGTTTCAACTGAAAATATGTGATCTCAGTCAAAGTGATTCTTCAATAAGAATGTCCTTAGAAAACCTTGCTACAGAATGGAAAAGGCCAGAAACCTTTGGAAGCAGGCTTTGAAACAGGAATCTTAATTATCTAAATTCATTGACATATTTAACACAAGGAAAATGAGATTCAATATCTTAAATTTAATAGTGTTATGAATACATTATTTAAATTTTAAGGTGTCAACTTTGGACAAATTGGAAAAATGCAGTGGAGTATTGGAAAAATGCGGAGAAAATTATGGTTGTGTATAGAGAGAAGGATGGGGTATATTGTGCAAACAAATTGTGCATCTGATCAGGAGCAGTGTAGATGAAGATTTCACAAAAAACTTAACTGTAAAAACACTTGTTTGCAACTATTGTGAAATAAATTTACTTGGTAAAAAAATAAATAGTTTTAACTCTTCTTCCTTAGTTTTCACTGTTGAATGTTGAGATTAAATATATTATTGTAATAATGAAATGGAGACAAATAATATTTAAGATATACTCTGATTTCAATTTTTAAAATTTCCTTCCATTAATTCTATATTATATCAATCATTAACAATCTTTGTAAGAATGTAATTTATTCCTCTAAAGCTTTCTAATTATATTTGCATTTTAAAATGAAGTAAAACATTAAACTTCTCATATTTCAACATTATGAGTTTCAGTCGAAAACTATCAAAATAATCGATCCAAATGATAATTATTTCAATGTTTCAAAACATTCATTTGATTAAAATTAACATTATAATGAGAGAAGTTCCTGATGGCAATTTCCTCGAATTGCGTGTTTGAATGTAGCGCCGATGTCTAGCTTCATGTACATTTTCAAAGTTGGCAGGGCCGAATGGTCGCCATATTGAAAAATCTTGGGACCAAAGCAAGCTGAAATCCCGTATACACACACGACACAATTTCACAACACTAGGACTTGTATCTTCAGGCCTTAAGCTAATTACAATCTTTGTTATAGAAACTCTTTGCCAACATAAGCCCATTTCAAATGATCATTTGGTATTTGTATAATAAATCAGTGATTCCATTCGACCACATATCCAGATAACATGGCACTATTAAGTACAATACAATAAAACATTACTATTTACAACTATTTACAATATTTACATGCTCAATCATGAGTATCATGCCGTAAAATATGGCTTTATGCTGCGAAAATTATGTTCCAACATGCTCCCCTTTTTCATTATGCAAAACAACCGCATTTTTATGGAACACTTTCCATTCCACATAATTCGGCGGTTCCGTCACTAAAGATTTTAACCAATTTTGGGCCTTGGATGACATCTGTTCGACCAAGTTCAATTTTAAATGTTCCGACACGTTATTCATAATAAAATAACTTTCTAACTTTTCAATAAATGACCATGGCTGTTCCGAGTATCCCCATGAATTTTGATATAACTTGGCCATACTAATGCCGTAGCTGACGCAATGACGCTTCCTCTAAAACTAGTTGCGGCAATTTCTTTTCTAACTCTTCGATCTTTCGTCTTAAATTAGTCGTTTCCGTTCCAATTTTGCTTTCTTCCACTTCCGTCACGGATTTCACCTCCTGACGTATTCTATCCTGTATCATAGCATGCGTTTGTTCTATCCTGGCCTCGACCTTCCCGTCACGAACATTTTTGTTGCTGAGATATCTCAAATACTTCCTCAACACGTGCTTCTACAACCGCCATTTTCCCGTGTTGTTGCATAACAACTTGATCTAAATTTTCAACATGTCCTTTCAAATGTTTTATTTCTAATTTTACATTCTCTATCATTTCCTGCTGTTCCTGCTGCCCACGTTGTGTCTTATCATCAAGATGTTCTAATTTACAATTCCTAAATTCCAAGACAGCATCTGCTCGTAGCTGAGCCATTTCGTCCCTTAGTTGCTCCCTGGTGTTACGCAATTCCCGCGTTAAATTTTCATAATTCGCGTCTTGACTGTCAAATATATAATTCATATCTGTCTTCATTTGCGCGAGCATCTGAAGTATAAGGCTATTAGTATCCACATTCTCTACTGGTAAGTTCGGGACAACATCCTTCTGCACTAGTTGTACTTCTTCCTCTAAATTTCGTTCAACTTCAACTTCCGATACAATATTTATATTTGCAGCCACCCCGTCCTGCCCTTCGCCGCCATTTTCCCCTTCTGGGACTCCAGCACTTCTCCCCCGAGTTTCCATGCTGACACAATGTACTTACAATATCTTAATTCAACACCAATTACACTCACTAAATAATAATATGATATTTGAAATGGTTGGCATTTACTATTTTCTACCTTCAAATTATTGTTGTGCACATATTTCAGACTTCGTAATGTTTAATAAATTTCGTGTTTTAATCGTCTCACACGATTTTATACGAAGTTTTACTACTTCCAGCCCCACGTTGGGAACGCCACTGTGATAAAATTAATGAATGATTAATTTTACCTTTAATTTGCTAGCTCAGTTCTTTGGTTCTCATGCTCTCTATACAGAGAAGCCTGAAATTATTTATATTCCGAAGGAATTACATACAACATGGCACAACAATAATTTTGTTTATTAAAAATGTAATTTGAGATTAACAATATAAAAATTCTCTTGCTTGATTTCATGCATTAGGTTCACGGTACCGAATTGTCTGGCGTTGTGAAACGATGGCCCCGCAGTTCGTAGCCCCTTGACTTCCGCGCCGAAAATCCGTCTTCGCGCCGGTCGTCGCCGACGTCGTCTGCTTCTTTCTTGCTGCTCACTTCTTGCACTATTGTTCCACAATTTGTCCTCCCTATTCGCGTCGATGTCCAACTTAAATAATTCAGCTTACATACGCGCCGCTACCACCAGGATGCCAGTCAACCACCAACAACTCTCTCTAGTCCAGAGCCCCCTTCTCGCCCGTCAACAACCTTCGTTACCTAGTAACCGCGACCGTCCAGATTAAGCGCGGCGTTTGTTTTATAATATTTTGTATATTACGGCTCCATCCGTCCAGATCAAGGCGCGGCGTTTGTTCTGTAATATTTTGTATATTACAGTATATTAGTTGTCTCATTAGTAGCCAATCGCTAAAGAAGATATCCGTGTCAGTAATTTATCGATAATGATGTAGCTATCTTTGTAGAAAACAATGATAAACCGTATTCTTTTAAAAACCGTACCTTCGTGCACGTAGACATGAGCTACATAGACAGATGTGTGTGGAGTTGGGCTTTGTCAGGTGTAACGTTGCAATGGAGAAAGACACCCGATCCAAGCAAGAATGATATTTAATAAGATGCGATAACTCCGGTTTTTAAGAATATCTCCTGCTCTTTCTACTTTCTCATCTCCCCAGCTGTAATTCTAGAAATAGGTTTGTTACTACCACATTATGTAGTCCACGCGAACTTCGACTACTTCTGCAAATATCCTACATCGATATCATAAATAATTCCCAAGAAAACGACAGCGGTAGAGATAATTCTGATTCTCGCGCCTAATAAGCAGATCCTCGTAGCAAACTTTGAAAATCTATAATATGCATATTACTCCACCAAGTATTTTATGTGCCGGCTTCTGACTGTACTTGAAATAATATCACCCCAAACCACGCACCAGTGTGTGATTGACTCTCCAGCGATAACCCAACATTAGGCGCGCTCGGCAACTCTGGCGCGAGATCGGCAGTCAGTATTAAGTCAGTTTATCACATCACGAACTCATTGTAAAATAATATAAACCTGTAAGATTTGCCGTTATATTACGTGTATATAATGCCTAGTAGGGAATGGGCCGTTTGTACTAAAACGTTGTAAGATGGAACATAGACAACGTCAAAGAAAAGGGGTTGAAGTATTTCGTTGAAGCGAGTGAGAGGCGACAGGATGGTACGTTTTTTTATTGAAAAGTAACACTCAAATTGAAGGAGGCAATAAGTAAATGAAAAATTGATTTCTGCTTATGAGAAACAGATCTCAAGAAGAGAGTGAATCACCTCAACACCAACATTCACCTATACCTGGCTTTGTCTTCAAAATTCATTGTTTTAATGGTGAAGAGCTGGTACCATTAGACTATGCGAAGAAACAAATCAAAAAGCCTCCCTCAAAATGCAATCTAGTAAATACTGTGATGAAATTAGCTGATAGAGAAACCGTTTTAAGACTCGCGAGAAATCGTAATGATGATTTAAGAACTTCTATAGTATACTACATAAAGGCAGTAAATGACTTAGTAGTTTCTGATGCACAGTATTACTTGTATCTGATGTGCATGTAAGCACTGCACAGCTCCCAAATAAGACAGGAGCACAAATTATAGATTTGCGCTCAGAGGTAAGCTAGAATCAGCTAAACAAACAATTTTGTCTCTGTCTTGGAAATAGCGACGAGGAATACCAATTTACCATTTGTAAAGACAGCGAAATAAGGCTTCGAATAATGTAATGGGAGAGCTGCTATCTGCGGATGTGATACAGAAATTTTGTTTATAATTCTCTCGCTGAATCTCTGTAAAAAACAATGGATCCCTTTTATTAGGTTTATGTGACAGAATCAGTAATCATTGAATAAATAGTTAAGCTTTACCTGTATTGGGCGCGAGGAGAAACAATTTGGCATTAATTTTGTTTAGCGAAACAGTGGTTAATATTTCAACACCTGCGGGAAATCATTGTGCGCTCTTTGCATTGCCAACTATCGGCGCTCATTGCCAACTGTCTCGAGTTTAAATCCAATTGTCACGGCACACTAATACACTCGCATTCATGCTTACTTTCACATGCGAGATGAAATCACTGTTGTGGAGTTTTGAATTTTAATATCAATGCTTTGGCCGCGTCATCTGGTAAATTGCGGCAATTTCTAGTTTAATCTAGTTTAACATATTTTAGTCGAATTTTGAATACAGAAACTCTCTTTTCTGTATTCAAAATTCGACTAAAATATGGTTTAGGATAGAGACCACAGAATTATGAAAACGTGCACAAAATTCACTTCTCCCCATAGCTCGTCATACGCAGTTTTTAACTGTTTTTTGACGTAAATAAATAAATAAATAAATAAATTCTATTATAGGAAATGATATTTCTGACTTGCCAGATGACCAGGAAGTGCTGCAATCTGGTGGTCGTCTTTATAAACAGTTGACAATTTGGCGCCAAAGAACTTATCTCCCAAAGCACATCGTGAAAGAAGTGATTCTGCTCCTTTCATTAGAATTAGCGCGTGGAGTTTGGGAAAATTCTCGAATGCGCACCGTTCAAAATGTATGTTCTGAGCTAGTAATTAATACCAAAGATTGTTATAATATTTGATTTACTCGCACGACGCCAAATTTGAATCATTTTTGCCCGCTCCTGCCAACACTATTGAATATTTGATAAATGTGATTGAAGGCTATTTTCCTTCTCATCCAAAAATAGTTAAAGCACGACTTCTTGAAAAGTACGGGAGCGATATACAATTTTGGAATTATCAAGTATACCTTACGTTCAGAGATTTCGATACTCCGCATGAACAAATCTCTCCCTACTGATTTCGTGCCCATCGGATAGTTAATCATTTAAAAATGCCAATTCGCCAAAAAATTCAATGTTCGCGATAGTTGTTTTCAAGCATGGTAAGGTTAAACAAGAGCTCCGCCGTGAGATATGATGGTTAGAAAGCGCCATTCTCCCTCATCGGCCAGAGGCCCAAAAAGTAACCTTTTTTAGCGCGTTCTAGCACCTAAACGGTATTTCAGAAAATTAATATACGCATTTAGTAGGAAATTTTATCACCTCTAATTTTGTAAATAACAATGGTTTTGATAAAACACAGTTTTGGAGATAGAAGCAAAAAACTAAAAACAGGGCGAAATTTTTAAGTTTTTTCTTGCAAATTTCTCTTTGAAGCCGACATATTTTTAGGTGGCAAACATCAAATTCGAATTCAGCACCCTCCAAAAAATATAGAACCGTTGAGAAAAAACTTCCGGAATTTTTTCCTGAATCTAACCCTTTTGAACACCAATTGACTGGACTATCTGTCTCTTAAAACTAGTGGTGCTACAACAGCACATACTCTCCCGCGTTATTGGAAACCGTTACATAGTATTGAAATATTGCACCTTCTGTGCTACTAACATCTTACCTATTTGAAAAAGTCCAATTCAACCAAGAAATGAACAACTCACTATTTCCATCGTAGTGTTGTCATAATTATGTGAATTCTACAACTGCATCAAATATAATATAAAAGTTTTGTAAACTTATTTTGGAAAAAGAAGCCTGATACCCCGGACAATATAGAAATGGATTTCACAGGGCCATGATTAGAGAAGAGTATTCTAAAGCAATGCAAAATACTCTATTCATTACAAATGGTACAGCATTTGGTGCGAAAAACTAAATGTTTTCATGCAAATATTAACATAAATTTGACAATTATAACTCCTTTTCGTACAGCTTTATCAAGTCACAACAATGACACGTAATTCACAGAAATTCGCGAGCGCAAAATGAAATTTCATTGTTGCATTCCCTGCATTGTCGATATTCCCTGAAAGCTATCAATTTTTATTTCAAATATTTCAAAATAAATAATATCTAAAAAATTAATATGTTTGTAAAACAAAAGGTTGAATGAGAGCGTAGGCTTCCGCGACCAGAGTTAGTATTTACATAGCTATCCGGGAGGTGCACCTGTGCCTTGGACGCGGCATCTCTCGGATAGCCATGTAAGTACTAAAAGATCGAATGTAAGAAACAAAGAAATAATATACAAAATTGCAAATTCTAATTTAAGACGCATCCGGTTGTCTGAAGCGCAGTAAATTTGCAGCGGGTTATTACATTTTTCACGAAATTGTACAAAAACTACTCGTATTTTTAAAAAAAATAGGCATGACCTTATTTGAACACGTAGTTTTGATAAATACAGTTCATTGACGAAACCAGCTGCAATCTATAAATACTACCGCCCAAAGAACACATGTCTGACATTTTCTCAATTTTTTTCGGTTTCCTAATGGTAGAACGGAAATATTGATTTTAGAATATCAAAGAACACAAAAACATCGTCCTAAATGGCAATTTTCTTTTAAAATTTTGTAGCCGTTTTTAAGAAATTGGCGTTTAAGCGCTACTTAAAATGCGAAATTTGGAGCTCTTTTTCACAGAAAATATTTGAGTTTTCAAAAAACTTCATTTGAAGCACTTACACTCACTAATATAATAATCTTTACAAATTGCTGGTAATGTACATATTAAAAATGTGAGAGATCTTACAAAAAAATTACATATGTGTAATTTTTGAAAAAAAAACAACAAAAAAATGAACTTTACGTCATATTAAAGAGTGCAATTAGCACTAAACCGTTCAAAAGTTAGAAGAAAAGATTTGGAGCCATTTATGAGAAAATGGCGTTTGAGCGTTTCTGAAAATGCGCAATTTTTATCTATTTTCTCACAGAAAAACGGTTGAGTTCTCGAGAAACTTTATTTGACATTATTTAAAGCACATGTACTCATTAATACAATGTCAACAAATCGCCGCTGATGTAAATATTAACGACTTGAGGGCAATATGGCGTTTATGTCATCTAATATAGTACATTTATCACTCTCTCTCTACCAAAAGTTTAAAGAAAAAAATTGGAGTCGTTTTTTGGGAAAATCGTGTTTTTGTAATTTTTTAGATTGCACATATTGCAAGCAATATTGCGCGAAAACTACTAAAATTTTCAAAAAAGTGTACATGACCTTAAAGAAAGAACTCACTACGAAGAACAAATTTTATTTGAAGGAAAAATCTCTATCTGCAATTTTGTAGTTGGAGGAAGACGCCGAATAAAATTCAAACTTTTGCAATTTTCGGAAAATTCAGAGTTTACAGTGAAAATTGGACCTATACCACCTTAACAAGTGTATTTTACTATATTCTTACAAGAAATTTAAAGAAAAAATGTAGCGGTTTTTTGGAAAACTTTTGAAAATGTCCGAGGGGCTTCACGTATAGTACCCCCCTAAAATTAAAATATCGGTTTCAAATTCAAGAGGCCACAAGATCAGCCAGATCGGTCGGGGAATATAAATTTTGGAGAATATCGTCTGAGCAGTTTAGTTGCTAGCGTTGTTCACAGACAGCGGACGGATAGACCTTTTGCTTTCATTTGGTTTTTCGGTATCAAGTACTCACAAAACAGGAATTATGGCTGTACCACGTGAGGATATTTTTTTCTTAATTTAGCAACTGGATTTATCCCCTTTTTCATTACCAGGGCCCTGTGATAAGAGTTTTTCTCCCGAAAATCCACCGTTTTTTCGCGCATTACATAACTTTCCCTTCACTATACGTACGTATAGTATACGGGAAAGTAAAAGTGTATCTTCATAATTGTAGTTGTAGGAAGATGTCTAAAACATTTTGAATTTTTTCAATTTTCGAAAAATCAGAATTTTCAACTAGCATGAGACCAGCGCCATTCTCTTAAACGACCTTCAGACTATTTAACAACAAAGTTTTGTGAAAATTGTTGGCGCCATTTTTTTGGAATTTTGAAAATGTCCCTGGGACGTCATGTAAAGTATCCCTCAAAATTAAAATATCTGTTTCAAATTCAAGGGGCCATGAGATCAGTCAGATCGATCGGGGAATATCAATTTTGGAGAAAATAGGCTGAACGGTTTAGTCGCTATCGTAGTTCACAGACAGATGGACAGATAGACGGACAGACGTTTTGGTTTCATTTGTTTTTTCGGTGTCAAGGAACCGCAAAACAGGAATTCTGACTGCACCACGTGTTAGGATTTTTTTTCTTAATTTAGTAAGTGGATTTTTTCACTTTTTCGTTATCAGCTCTCGGCAATGAATTTTTTTTCTACCGAAAATCCGCCGTTTTTTCGTGCAGTATTACATAACTTTCCCTATACTACGAATATTTTCCGTTTATACGTACGTATACGGGAAAGTAAAAATTATAATTTCCCCCATTGAAGTCATTGGATATCATTTACTTCAGTGATCAAATATAATAAAATTTTGAGTGCAGTGACAAGCTGGTGACAAGTGCGTGATAATGAAGTGAAGGTCTCTGGTGTGTCGCCCATTGCTTCGTAGCCTTTGTACACCCGGTGTTTCACCAAAGTTAGTGGTTAATGCCCTGTTTCCTGTTTGTGTCTGTAAATAATCCGTTCGATGATAAATGTGAAACTGTTGCTCTGGCTTATATACTTTTATTTATAAGTTTGTACTATATGTCACCATTATTGTACACGTGTATTAATCCTTCTGTTTCATTGTGTTGAATACATAAGAAAATTTCATATTTAGATACGTCGAATTTGATATTGTGTTTAAAATTCCCTCTCCCAATTAATAGTTGGCTTGAGCCTGTCGCATTTTATTTGTTTGAAACCACGTGCATGCATGTGCACCACTTAGTCAAGAGTGGGTGGACCAGAGCAAAGAGTATTTCAGAGTGGAATGCAGGTGGAATTGAGTAGAATTTGGAGTAGACCAGTGCACAGAGCACCAAAGGACGTACTTTGCCCCTTACTTTTACTCTTACTTTGTCTATGGCCAGAGCCTGAAGCAAGAACTGCAGACAACTAAACCAAACTATTCACTTTGTAGAGGTTAGACGAGTTATGCTTACGGTTAGCTTCGGCTAAA
Source organism: Acheta domesticus (assembly GCA_031308135.1). Classification (NCBI taxonomy): domain Eukaryota; kingdom Metazoa; phylum Arthropoda; class Insecta; order Orthoptera; family Gryllidae; genus Acheta; species Acheta domesticus. The sequence goes on from JAHLJT010002406.1 coordinate 67,572,620, forward strand.
ATACAGCGGTATTAAAAAAAATATTACAATATTAGTTCCAGGTTCAAAATCTTTTAATATTTTGATGGATAGCATTATCTTTCTACGTTGTTCTGTATATGTTTATTGGGTTTGTCCCATGAAATGTTGTGTTACTCTGTTGTATTTTTACTTTGATGCCTTAAAAAGGGAAATCTTTACAGAAAGATTGATGTAGACTACCTACCACCAATAAACGAAGTTGGTCACTGCAATTCGGAACAATAATTTTGCAAAAATGGACATTCAGAAATAGAGAATGAAATCAGCGAATTACGCAAAAAACTAAACGAAAAGGAACTGGAACTTCAACGAATAAAAAAGGTAGAATTTGAGAAAGGTTACTAATGAAACCATTAAAGAATCAATTTCTAAGCATGAACTTGCGGAAATTTTCAGACCATTTCTCATGAAGGAGAGTTGTCTACCGAAAAGATTTTATCAAATGAAGAAATATCTAGATACAGTAGACAGATCATCATGCCGCAAATAAGAATGGAAGGTACATCTTAAATAAATATATAATGACATTATGTTTAATTATTATTTTGTGATTATTTTGCAGAATATTATTTTCAGTTATATCTATTATTTCAAAATTTGTTTTAAAGGTATAGTAAAACTGCCCCAGTGCTGAATCTGAAGGGACCAGAATTTTTTTTCCTTATTAGACAAGATTCTGCATTGTGAAATGTAATACTGTTGAATATAGGTTTGCCAGGACTGCTATTTATGTTCACATTAGGCAGATTTACACGTTTATACATGTTATGCTTGGAGCAAGTTTTAACGTATATCAGAATCATAGCAGTTTGTGTAAAATAGTTGTAAAAAATTGGTGTAATTGATAGTTCAGAAAACAAACAAAAATGCATATTAAACATCAAAAATAGATTGATTTAATTAAAAATATGTATTAGTTGTTTTTTTTCACCTTATTGGATGATCATAATGTATGATGTGATAAATTATGGCAATTGTCATAAACATTTATTAATAATATATGATATTAATAACTAGAATTTCTTAGGAAATATCAGGAGAATTTAACTTTTATTGTAAATGCAAATTGATCTCATTGATTAAAATTAGTGTTTCTTTATTCAATGTTTAAATCAAAAATCCATAGTTGTTTTGAAGTTCATTTGTATAAGCAGGAGAACTTGATGTAAGCTTTATCAAATGAAGAAATAACTAAATACAATAGACAAACCATCACGCTGTAAATAAGATTGATTAAAGAGATGTATCATTGTAAATACCATCTCTATGTATGTACCACAGAGCTTGTTAAAAAAGTGGCCATGCTGCAGTAAAATTCAATCTTAAGATTGAATATTTGCAAATTTTCTATTTCTCCTTACACCTTTAAGCAGGACAATTAAGATGAGGTTCCTTTGTCAAATTTCTAATCTGACACTTCCAACATCTTTCTGTTGCTGTCATTACTACAACAATAACATGTAGAAAAGGGTGTTGAGCAATGTAGTGTTTCTTAGGCTGACTTGCCCAGCACAAGAGATTTATTTTTCTCTCCAGCCTCTGTAGACACATGTAATCTGTGCTTTTTTAAGGTTTATTACAGCACCATGGCTATTACTGATTCAATGTAATGGATTATATTAACCTAGTAGAATGGAATATAAACATCCTAGTCAAAATATTGAAGTTTAGGAATCAAGACTTATTACTTTTGTTTTATAATGTGAAATTAAGTGTTTTAAATCTCAACAAACTTGTCTATTCATTCTCTTTTATCCTCTGATATCTTGTAACTAATTTTTCAAACAAATGTGAGAGGTCTGCAAAATTTTGTAATAATCAATTTTAAAGCTAATTTATCTTTATAGAAGGAAAAGATGGAATGATAAGGCACATATCATTCCAACTTGAGAAAGAAGCGAGAAACAAAGAAACTACATGGAAGTAATGGAAAATGTTACAAGGCCTAATATAGCTGAATCCATCTCTAGCGCTAACTTGTGTTTGGTTGTCATTTAGATATTTATGTTTGGTCTGCTAATTTTTGTTTTCTTTTTCTTTGTATAATTTTTTTAGGTATTCTCGTGTGTTTGAAGTTTTGATTCTGATATAGAATTTTGTTTCAGGACAGATTGTTCTAAAGAAAGCAAGTGTTCTTATTGTTGGGGCTGGAGGTCTGGGATGCCCATGTGGCTTGTATCTGGCTGGTGCTGGTATAGGTATCTATCAAATATTGATATATTTTAAATTTATTATCCCCATGGTATTTTAATATAGAATTCAGCAGCTGGACCCAAGCGAACATTCTCGTATTTGTAAATCCTTGTTTTAAAAGGGAAAATATCTTCTTACTGAATCTCAGCTTTGAACTATTATCCTTTGAACTGCATTACTGCATTTTAGACCTTGCACTGTGCAGGAGTCAACATTCTAATATTAGTAAGCAAGAGATAAAATTACACAGATCATCGAAAAGCTAATTAATTACAGAACACCAAAATGCTAAGCATCCTAATATTGCTAAGCAAGAGCATTACACAGAACATCGAAACAACCATTTCAATTATATCATGAAAAAGTATTTGTGTAACTAATTATTCAATTTAATTTTACATGTTGCTCATTACATTCTGCTCATCTCTGAACAGGTGCAATATTAAGCCCATTTTCACTGAAAACACGTTTTGGGGTTCCCTGATAGCGAAATTTTTTTTTAGATAAAGATGGCATACATCCTTTTAATTCCTTTAAATTTTTTTATAATAAGTTTTTTAATAAGTCCTTTAAATTTTTTATAAAGATAGCATTAATTCTTTTTCACCATTAACTTTGATAATTGCAAAAATTTGAAATTTATTCAGCTGCTTCCCACAACTACAAAATAAAAGATAAAGATTTTTCCATCAAATGAAATTTGTTCTCCATAACTAGCTCTTTCATTAAGCACCTGGACATGTTTTGAAAACTTTACTACTTTTTGCGCAATATTGAGTGAAATACATGCAATATTAAAACATCAAAAATTAGAATATCTTAAAAACAACTCCAATTTTTTTCTGTAAACTTTTGGTAGGGATAGTGTTAAATGTACTGTATCAAATGACATCAAAGCCATTTTGCTCTAATCTCCTTTTGTTTTTTCCAAAATTACACAATTGTAATTTTTTTAAATTGTATGTGACCATTTTTTTAATAAGGTCACATACAATTTTTCAAACATTGAGTCATGTAATATTGCAAGAAATAAAAACAATTTCAAAGACAAGATTTTCTTAATTTTTTTTTCTCAGATAGTACAAAATCACTTATAAAGCTGGTGCAGATCTACAAGCTAATGCAAGAAAGTATAGGCTGTTGTAGCTCCACTAGTTTGTATTTATATTTACTTGAACATTTATAGCAGTGCAATCTGAGAAACTTAGCTTAGTTCAAATATTACCTTCAGATTTAATATCAAGCCTTGTAATTGAATGTTTGATGAGAACCTGGTAACCATAAAGAGATGTACAGATCAGTAATTTTTTAATGGAAAAATTTAGTAAGATTTGGATTTATGAAGGGTAGATTCTTAAAAGCATGTTAAATGGTAAAGGGGTAAGAGATGACTTTATTTTCAATTTAGCATGTTTCATCAACAAATCATTTATTTTGTTTTATAAAGGTCATATTGGAATAGTTGATTATGATGAGGTAGAATTAAACAATTTACATCGACAACTTCTCCATTCAGAAGGTGATATTGGGAAATTGAAAGTTAATTCTGCCATGGAAGCATTAAACAGGTAATTTTAACATTAATTTAAGGATTAAATGTTAGAACAGGTAAGTATGAGTTTCTTATATTTCAAATAAAAAAAATTAACTTATTTCCCCAATGCCTCAATTTTTTTAACATGTGAACTTGGTTTCAGATTGAATAGTAATATTCGAGTGACTCCTTATCACATACAATTAAATAGTGAAAATGCTGTTGGCATTATGGAGCAATATGATGTAGTAGTTGATGCAACAGACAATGTAGCTACTCGTTACCTGTTAAATGATGCTTGTGTATTGTTACAAAAACCTCTTGTATCAGGAAGTGCATTGCAATGGGATGGTCAGTTGACAGTGTATAATTTCAACACTGGACCCTGTTATCGCTGTGTATTTCCCAATCCACCGCCACCAGGAAGTGTTACTAATTGTGGTGATGGAGGAGTGTTAGGTGTTGGTAAGAATATTTATTTATTATTAATTTTGTGAATTTAATTTTGTTTCTAATGAATGGGTTTGCAGTTCCAGGTGTTATTGGAGTTCTTCAAGCACTAGAAACTATCAAAATCATTTTAAAATTACCTGGAGTTCTTTCCAGTAAATGGTTAATATTTGATGGCTCTGACTGTTCATTTCGCAATTTTAAATTAAGAGAAAAAAATACAGCATGTGATGTTTGTGGCAAAGAGCCATCTATCAAAACATTAATTGATTATGAACAGTTCTGTGGAGCAAGAGCTAATGATAAGGTGTGTATTTTGTATTAGGGTGATATGTATTGTAATGATACGGTATGTAATTAAACATTCCTTTAAAATGTTTTATTACTTTAAATTAAGTTGTTTTTTTTAATCTTGCCTCTAAAATTATTACTGTTTCTTCAACAACAACATTTTTTTTTTCTTCTTTTTTCTTTTCTTTTCTTTTCAGGATTGTAGGTTACAATTATTAAAGGATATAGAAAGGATCTCAGCCAAAGACTTTCACTCTCTTAAAGAAAAGATTTCTCATGTTTTAATTGATGTAAGGAAACCTACAGAATTTGAGATATGTCACATTCCAGACTCCATAAATATACCATTAGCTAATTTAACCAAAGCAACAACAATACAAGATTTAAAGAAAGTCATTCATGAAGGAAAACTGAGCAATGAAGAATTTTCAGGTATAATTTTAGCCGAGATAATGAACCAATTCAGCTTATCAATTATTTTAGGTTTTGTTCTTGTTTGATTCTTATTAATTTTAACTTTTCTTGGAAGTTTTCACAGTTTGTCGAAGAGGAAATGACTCTCAAAGAGCTGTTACAAAACTAAGAGAAGTTCTAGATGATGACAATATAGAGATAAAAGACATTATTGGTGGTCTTCATGCGTGGAACAAAAATGTTGATCCATCGTTTCCTGTGTATTAAATCTACTCGACATTTCAGTTTTTCTTTTTTGATTTTGTAGATTATTTTAAAAGCCCAAATAGATGATAAAAGACTTCTATATGTTTGATGCATTTATGTGTTCCAAGTTTCCTCATAATCGGTTCTTGTTACTTTTAAAACATTCTTGGTAATGCCACACAATAATTTTTATTTAGTGTGCAAATGTACCTATATTTTGACAAATACTGTAGCGAGTGTAATTTACTATTATTCATATTTAGGACAGTTGATATTTACAGATATGAGGTACACATTGTTCTATAGAAATAGTACAGCTGTACATAAAGAGAAAATGTGCATAAGATTACTGAATTTTACTGGAAAGGTAAAATTAACACGTGAGCCACAAATTTCAATCGAGGATAATTCAAAGAGTTGAGAAAATAAAAACCCTTGTTTCATTTTGACAAATATTTTATTTTCTTTGTCAATAAATTGATTTCTGAATGACATATTTCAATTATTTCTTGTTTTTAAAAGTTATTGAATTTTCTGACAAATATTTTAACAGCACACTATTTTTTCCAGTGAGAATCACCAGGTTTATATCATACAATTTGTATTAAAGCAGTTACAATGAGTATGTTAATAAATGTTAACAAATGACATTTGATGAAAACTCACTTTATAACCATGAGTATTTAGTAGAGAGCAATTACGATATTTTCAATCAAAATAGATATGCGAGTATCTTTGGTATATTCATAACATTGAAAAGTTGTATAATGATTCTCCAGTTCTGTGATTGGCAAACTGATTACTTAAACAGATACAGATAATGTTTAAAACATTTTGATCAGATTTACTGTGCTCACTATCAGAATTCACACCAAATTCATTACTTTGTTTTTAATATTCATAGTATAACCTTTAGTTACTAACAGGATCACACATTCTCTCACTACATACAGTATTACAAAGATTTTAGAATTCCTATTCCTTATTTTCTTGTTTGTAATGCACTGTTGATAAATTTCGCAATTTTTCTGCTGCTTGTTCTGGCGTTAAATCTCTCTGGGCTTGAGCTAATAATTCATACCTGGAAAAGAAAACTGTATCTTAAAAGTAATTAACATTAGCATTAATTTTCATGTATAATCAGGCCACTTAGAGCTTTAATTTTAATTAATTTGAAGAGTGGTCTACATAATTTGAGTCTATCTTGTTTTATTGTCTTTCTGGATTTTGGACACCTCAATTGGGACATAACCTATTTTTGTCTGATGAATCCTCAGTTGTTTTGTGTACAGGTATAATAGTTTTTAACAAAATAAATGCGAATAAATAAAGAATTTGTTTCGTACCCAACCATAAACTTTTTAACAGTAGCAGAGCGAAGAAGTGGAGGATAATATATTCCATGAAATACCCAATGATTTGCATCTTCTTTCATTTTTGATCCTGTTGGAGCACCTGATTAAATAAGAGTTAAAGTGATATGAATATCAAAATTATTAAAGTGATTCATTGCCAATAAAAAAAAAAAAGTTGATGCATTTGAAAACAAAAATAAAAGGTTTATTGATGTTTCAATAAAACACTTCATAAAAGTCATTTGCTACAAATTAAGTTTATTGAATTATTGTGTTATTCCCAACTTACCATGCCAGCCCATGCTGTAAGGAAATGAAACTCTAAACAAATTGTCATATTTAGTAGTAATTTTTTTTATTATATCAGCAAGACTGTCTTTGTGAATACTTTGAAGATCAAGGAATCTCTTTAAGTGCTCTTTTGGAAGAATCATGGTTTCAAATGGCCAAGTAGCCCAAAATGGAACAACCACTACCCAATGACAGTTTTCGACAACTATCCGTTCCTAGAAAGAAAGAAAGAAAAAATACTCATTACAGACTCCTTTTTTGTTTTGAGGAAGAATGTTTCCTGTTGGGATCCCTGACACTCTTGTGGGAATAATCTTTTAGGTTAACCAGTGTAGAATTCTCTAATTGCAACTGAATAAAACTTCAATATTACATCAGTCAAAATGTATGCAGTAAATACAAACACAATACAAAATTGATTACCCATACCAAAATTCAAAATATTTAGCTTATGTAAGTCGTCTTCTTTAATGCCATACACTGATTAGTGCTTAAGCGAGTCTCCAGAAGCACCTAGCGCCTTCTTGTGAGACATCCTGAGCAAGAATACCTAGGGTAGTTTGCCATTACTTTCCCTAGGGGTACTAGTGCACCAATTTTCATGATTTAAATACCACATATAATGCACAGGCCAAGATACAATATCCACAATCTTATCCAGTAATTCAAATCAAAACTTTGATTGGTGTTAAATTGTTAGAGGAATTAATTTTGTCAGGATTGGCCAAGTACCTTTCCTGGAATCTGTTTTACATGCTGTCAAGCATCCACATGCATGCTGTCATTTTCTGGCACCTCAAAAATTCTCAAACTTCCAACAACAAAGCATGTGCAGAATGGCAGTTCTGTTCAGCCATGTAACTGCAATTCTGCACATGCTTTACACTCCATTCTGTACATATGTATATATTAGTTAAAACATTCACAGAAATGTTTATTACAATTTTCAGGTAGCAACGTTTCAGGGTATATTTTTCCCCATCTTCTGGCTAAAAACAGTACAAAAACAAGATTATCCAAAATTTGTAAAGACTATGAATGAATGAATGAATGTAGTTACAAAAAATTATAATACTGGAAAAGTTAATTTAATAAACTGCTACCTGAAAATTGTAATAAACATTTTTGTCTGTTGAAAAATCTGTGGCCATATTTAACAATATACACTAGTGAATACAGACAACTTTTACAGAATACTTATTGAAGTGTTACAACAACTTTTTTTAGGTACATTATTAATTTTATTTGCCTATATATTTTTCAAAATCCAGTTTAATACCATGATTATTGCAATCCCTTACCTTTTATTTATTTCTTTCTTCACGTAATCCATTAATAATGGTTGATTATATTTTTGAAAGTATTCACGTTGATATTGGTCTTTAATTCTCGCTTCATTGGGCAAGAAAGATGACGACCAAATCTGACAGTGAGGATGTGGATTGGAGCAACCCATCATTGATCCTTTGTTTTCAAATATTTGCACCCATTCAAATTTTTCACTTAGTGTTTGCATCTCATCAATCCACCTATTTTAAAGCACATTGTAAAAGTCTTAGGTTGTTTGTGTAGGTCATGATGTGGTGTTTGTAACTTACCTATCAATAATGGTTCGTATTTCTTGCAAAGTCATAATGGGTAATGTAACATTAGATTTTGGGTGGAAGCACAATACTCTACAATTCCCTTTGGCTGAAGCCATTTGAAAAAGAGGATCATCACTCTCAGAGGGACTTGGTACGTCATCCAGTAATGCAGGGAAGTCATTTGGAAATACAAATGTTGATTCATACTTGGGGTTGACCTAGAAGGAGAACATACAAATTAAATAATGTAAAATGTAGTGACCCTTTCTTTTCAAGAAATGTCATGGTGACATTAAAAAATGCCTATAATTAACTTTATTATTGTAAGTTTTGGAAAATTTGCTCAATGGAAGTGTATATATATTCCCCCCCTTTTTTTTAATCCGCAAATCGTAATTGCATCGAAAATTAATCGAAATTAAACATCCATGTCCAGTTCCAAGGGATCCCTGGTGTAGTGATTTAATTAAACTGAAAATTATTAGTCGATGAAAAGAAAAAAATGTGAACGTTAGTTTCGTCGGAAATGTAATAAATCCCCCCAGTAAATATTCAGTACTGAAAGTGTAAACGATTTTCATAATTACTATTCCTTCTAATCCTGCTTTCAGAACATACTAATGAAACCTTCACATTGCATCCTTAAAAATCGAACAGTTTCTGATCGTTATGACATTGATATAATAATGTTAAAAACAGCCACACTCGGAGAGTATTATACGGCCATACTTCTCCTGATGCTCGTTTGACCCCTGGACATAGGGGATTTTGGGGGTCGAATTCTGGGATGTCGTCTTCCGTGACGTCTTCTGTCTGTCCGCTCCACGGTCGCTTCATACGATGCGGAGAGACAAGGATCCATTCTCCTTTCAAAGGGTTGTATCTGATGTGCTGATGATCTGTTAGGGATAATTGTTGTTGCTTTTTATTAAAAATTAGGTACCGTAAATTTCCTCCTTTCCATCTATCTTGACTCTCAACATACCCTCAGCTCTGAAATCCATTATGTTGGCTTCAGTCAACCTTCTACAGCGCAGCTTTAAGTAAACTGAAACAAAACGACTCTTATCAGAACATTACAATGATAATTAACCACATTATCTGAAGGGCTGTCTTCAAGGACAGTATTTGTGTTTTATGAGGCACGTTTCATCGTGGTTGGTTTGAGTACTTTCTTGTGAGGATGATACCTACGTAACGTGTTTTGTTTGCTAGGATGGACCAGATTTTTCAATAGTATTGGTTTCATTATTTTATTGCAGCATGAACTCCCTACTTAAAAATTGTTTATTTATATGACAGTTCGAGAATTCAATTTTGGTAGTAAAATTTACCGTGACTTTCGGCGCAGGTAGAGGCGTTACATAGTCTGAAAATGTGTGGGTACATTGGGAAAAATATAAGGCACTTCTTTGTTTATTACAAATGAAACTATTGGTTCCAATATTATTCCCGAACACTGTGGTCACCATCCTCAATAGTGTTCATGTCGGAATGAAGTGACGTGAGTCTTAAGGCAAAGATGAAAACTATTTGTGTTAAAAGAAACAGGAAGTATAAGTGAAAAATGCAATTCGATCATGTTTTAATTGCCGATTACGACAAAATAAATGCATTTCTGATGGTCGCTGATAGTGTCCTTTTTCTAACTCACAAAAATTTCACATTGACCTATATAGATGTATTTTACACGCAGAAACCTAGTATTGCAAAAACAATATATTTCTATTTTTATCAACAAATGAAATTAATTGAAGTTGAACTTAGCCGAAATTTAAACTTTGAGATGCCCAGATAGCCCATTAATCGAAAAGTGGACGCTATACGCACCTCAACTGATTTACCGAGTCAAGGATGATTTACAAAAGGTTTTGTGGCAATTCTGTGGCATTCAGGTCTTGCTGATCATCGCCGTCGAGCAACATCACGGCGACCAGTGTTTCGGTTCGGTGTTTGGAGGTGCGAGTCTGAGAACACCAGAGCGCCAGTGTACGCAATCGAGTCAAAATGGCACGCGGGAGTAGTGCTGGGTTTGATAGACATATTACTATATTTTCGCCGGAAGGTCGTTTGTACCAAGTTGGTATGTACCTAATGTCTTCTGTTTTCATATCCTATCGGTTTTGATTTCTAATTCAGGGTTATGATATCCACTAGCTAATTTTTGCAAGTGACAATACCATGACTCAACTTTTTGAACGGTCCTAACCTTCAGTGTGATTAAATGTCTCATTTTTGTTAATGTTCTATTGAATAATAAATTTGGTTAATGTTGTGGGATATTGTCTTCTTTCGTTTATTCTGCTTTATTGTTGGGTAGTAAGTTTTTATGCAAGTTGATTCCTCCTGCATTAGTAGCAGTCACTTTTCAGTGAAATATTTAATTGTAAACAATCAATTTAATTATTTTTTGAGGGTATAATAATTATATCCCTGAAATCAAACACAAACATGACATTTTTGTCCTTTGTTTCATGCTCAATTTTTGTTGTAAGAAATCAATATTTTAATGATGTAAATAATTAATAGAATGAGAGTGAAATTGCCAATTCAATAGCAAGTGTGAATGAATGGTAAATTTGTTTTTGTATTTTTCCTGTAATTTGTTGTTTTGAATTACAGAGTATGCATTTAAAGCTATCAACCAAGGTGGATTAACATCTGTTGCTTTAAAAGGAGCTGATTCAGCTGTTGTTGCCACACAGAAGAAAGTCCCAGTATGTCTTACGTCTTTCTTGCTTTTTGGGAAGGGTTTTCTCAATATAATAGGAGTAATATCGAAGCATGTTATAAGAATATATGATGAATCTGACATCAGTAAATATATTTTTGTTCATTTTATTAGCATTGTGTGCATATAATAAAGCCAGGGATGTTAGAATATCCATTCATTTTGAAAGTGACAAACCAACCCAAAAGATTTGTATAATAATGTAATTGTATAGTTTGAATTTTTTGTCCAGGATGTATGATTGGCAGAATTGTGGTAAATACTTATCGAAGTGAAAAAAAAGGGCCATTCTGAGTTTTTTGTCAACATTTTGAGATTCTAGATAACTCTTCTTTTTGATGGAGAATTATCTCGATTTTGAAAAATCACTGTATTTTCCAGCCATGAAAGTGAGATAAATCCTGAATAAGCCTTTCTGGGTTTATTCTGTACTTTATTGTTGCTTTACTTGAGAACTTACCACTGTGTGTATTGTAGTAAGTAAATCATGGGCAAATATTATAACATAATAGATTTATATTCACAGTCCAAACTACAATATCGTCTCCTGTATTATTTCAGTAGTATACCTTTGGGTTCCGGCTCTCTCACGCAACCACTCTTTATAAATGGGGGCTCTAAAGAAATAGAATTTCACGGAGACTTGACGAATTCCACTTTGACTTTAAAAATATGGATAATTTCTTTAAAAAAACGCATCGAAATATTCATTTAAAATGCAACCCGCATCACATACCAATTTACATTGGCAAATAACTCAGAAACAAAGCGTTTTAGAGACTTAAAAAGTAAAATTTTGAGGCCAAAGGCCTCAAAGAAACGTTTTTCACATCATAATCTACAAGATGAGACATTCTCGGTTCCATTCAGTTAACTTTTTGGTTCCACGCTTTAATACTATCAAGGCCACCTCAATATTTCAGCCCTTCCTGCTGGTAGCAATGTTTGTGGCGACATGCTTAGAAGGCTTAGATTCGACAATTTTTATTTACGCTTTCTGTTAACACCGTAGTTTGTGCAGTCTGACAAGGTTTATTTGCATAATCATTAATTCAAGATTAGCTCTCCAGCAACAACTGAAATACTATTATAGTTGCTAGATACCTATGAAAATTGTTTCTTTGCGTGTAGTGAAACCAATCAATTAAGGTTTTGTCGGCGTCTGTAAGTGGTGTGTACCTAATTGAGGAGAGATGTTTGTGCACAGAGAAGAGTGAAGACTGTGTTTTACCTGTACCAGTATTTTCGTTATCATTCGATGAAATTTTAAAGTCAGCGGGTTCAGACACACAGCTTTCTCAAAAGTGAAAAGCTTTTCTAATACTTTTGTGACTCACGAGAAGCTAAAAGCTAGCTGTCAAAGAATATTGAATAATTACAACAAATGTTGTCTTTAAGGAAGTGCTGTGAATTGTTCCAAGAAAACTCTCCTTGATACTGAATAAATATTTATTGAAAATTTATTTTAAACATCAATTGCATTGTTTTTATTTTATTTGATATTGTGTTAGTACATTGCAACTTACCTTTATATATTTTTAAACAAATAAACACGTTTCGTTAACTACTTCCCCTCTTAAAATGGAAATATAAGGATAGGGATCTAACATAGGGTCTAACATGTGAGAGTTCTCGCACGGGTACGCGGAGGTAGTAGGGGAAAACTTGTGTATGGCACAACACAAAGAACAAACGTTTTAAATTAGCTAAAGTAAAATAGCTTGAAATAAATGAAAAACAAAAATCAAATCGCGCTGACCTACAATACTACTTGAATTAATTAAAAAAAGCAAGTAAATTTAAAATTATAGAAAGAATAGGTGAAGTCACTCGACAACTGCCAACATTCGCGTTGCAAAGGCACGATTTAAATGTTGGTGGTGTCTGGAAGTATGTACATCAACGCCCAGCTGCAAACTCATATTGTAAATAATACACTGTTTGATATTAAAATCAAGGTGTCAGTTCGTTAAGATATTCAATATGCAAACATCGTTTGAGTAACATTCCCATGTACCGAAGTGAAGTCTAAGCCTAGTAAATTGTTTCAAATGGTAACAAATTGTATTTAGTACTCAAAGGTGAAAATATTAGTTTATTTTTTGGGTCTGAATTGAAAATAACGCTGAAAATAATCCAATACTTTTTAATACACAAATAATTTTTCAATTTTCGCACCCCAGCAAGCTGGCACCCTGAACTCTCCAAATCCCCCTCTATTCCTCATAACAAATCACGGAAATTCAAGTAATATTGCAAAGAGTAGGATTGTACTTGCTCCATCGGTATTTACGCACCACTTTACTTTGCTTTGCTTTCTGAAGAGTAAAAACCTTTTCTATTATGTTTGTGCCTATCAAGGAAAGCGCAAAGTTAACTGTCATGGAGGAGTGAATAATTTGTTCAAAGTTGTTTTTAAAGAAGTTTGAATTGTTCCGAGAACATCTCTCTAGTAATGCTGAATAAACTTTTATTGAAAATATGTTCCCAACATCTATTGTATTGTTATTTTGGTTTGATATTCTGCAAGTACATTAGAAGTTACATTTATACATTAAAAATACACATGTTTCATTAACAACTTTCCTTCTTAATTGAAAATATAGTCAAATGGATAGGGGAAGGGTGGGTTTTAACATGCGAGAGTTCTCGCACGGGTACGCTTGTATAAATATAATTAGATGCACATGAAGGCCTTCTGATTTCAAAGTTGTCCTTGAAGATAAACATCTGCATGATGTCCTTGGTACATAAATATTGAAAAAATTTCTAGTACCTTTTACTTTCTCCTAGTGTAGGGACAGTTATGTAATGCTGCAATAGTGATGTCAAGATTTCAACAGACAACATTTTGAATGATTCCTGATTCCTAAAAAAAACGTTTTGATCTAAAATAAACAACAGAACAGTATTAGTGCTTGAATGTAAACAGGACTTGGCCAAACTTAGCTGTAAAATTCAAACTTGGCCGTAAAATGGCCCAACTTGAGACCTGCAAAATTGAAAGTGAAGATTTTCATTTTGTACTTTACACGGGTGAGTCACGTAACTTTAGCATCTCCTGTAACTTTTGAACGGTTGAAGTTATTGCAATGCAGTTTTCACGGAAGTGCATGAGGGGAAGGGGCTAATAGATACGTACATTAATTTCAATTTTATCACTTGTATTTTACGAGATTTTTTAGTTAACTTTGTTTTTTCAAATGGAACTATACATATTTTTTCAGTCCACCATGACGAGCGTAAAAAGACGAATCCAATGATGTACATATTGTCATATGTTAGATAAGCATTTTTTTGATTAATTTTGATTTTTGCGACTGGGGTTTAACGGACATTTTGAATAGTCCACCACACAAGGTCACGGCAGCGCTCTACCAGCAACGCGCGCCCGGGCAACGGAAGGGAGATTTGACGATACGAAACATATTCCAAATATTCACAAAACCATTGCAGTTTTTTCCTGAACTGTGCTTTCCATCTTTCCGCATTTTCAGATTTTCGACTTGTTTTGATTGAAGGAATTAAAGGATGTAAAATAAGGATTTGTCATAAGTTTGTATCGTAATAAAATTGTTTATAACTTCAACTCCATTTAATGGGGTTTCATAAGATACGTATTAATGGGATCTTGAAACAAAGCACAATAAGAATAAATAATTAAAACTGTACAAAAATATTGCGTATTTTGAGAAAACAATTTCAATGTTAAGAATATAATAATAACTAATTCAATTTAAGAATATAATAATAACTTAGGGATAGAAATAATATTATTTCAATAAATACTACTTAAGACAAATCCGTATTTTCAATCCCTAAGAAACACAAAATATCTGAATCTGGATCAGGATGGAAAGGAGACTTCAGGAAAAAATGCAACAGTTCTGTGAATATTTTTCGTATCCTCAAGTACTAAAATCCCTTCCCTTTCCCGACCCCGCGTTTGCTGGGGGAGCGCTGCGTGACCTTGTGGGGCTGACGGTTACAATGAAAATATCCGTTAAACACTAGTCGCAAAAAAATCACAATTACTCAAAAAAAATGCTTATCTAACATATGACAATATTTATATCTTTGGATTCGTCTTTTTACGCTTGTCATGATAGACTGAAAAAATATGTATAGTCCCGTTTGAAAAAAACAAAGTTACCTCAAATATCTCGTAAAATACAAGTGATAAAAGAGAAATCAATACACATATCAATTAGCTCCATTCCCTCATTCACTTCCGTGAAAACTGCATTGCAATACCTTCAACCGTTCAAAAGTTACAGGAGGTTCTAAAGTTACGTGACTCACCCTGTATATGAAGTCGTGAGGTTAGGACAGTTTCTTAGAAAATGGCTCAAAATTTCATATATCATACATCTGATTTTCAGTAAAACATTTGATATTTCAAAAGTTTTATTGGTGGTTATTATAAGTAGATCCTTGCTTCATTATGTAGCCAATTACTTCCTCTAAAAGATTGTGTTATGAGACTCTGTGTTTATGGGTCCTTGATACCAAGAGATTGGTTGTGTATGATCAGCAGGGGTTTTTCCATTCACAGTATTTTCACCAAAATAGATATTCTTAAATGGATCTGGCTGGTATAGTGGTCCTTCTGAATTTGAAACAAATAAAGCTTCAATAACATTTTCAAAATTTTCTCAGTTTTTTTCTCCTTCTTTCTTTCTTTCTTCCTTCCTGGAATAGAGCAAAGTACACTAATACACACAACACCAGTCTGAATTTCACTGAGTTCTCTGAATTTTTGAAAATTGGAAAAGTTAAACATTTTTTTGGCATCTTCCTAAAACTACAATATTGAAGATAGAGATTTTTCTTCTAAAAGAAAGCGTTTCTTCCAAATTACCTTCTTAAATGAAGTCGTGTAGAATTTTTTTCAAAATGAATAGTTTTCCTATAACTTAGTGAAATGAAGGCATTTTTACCAAGATTTTCTCAAAAACAGCTCAGTTTTTTCTCCCAATAGTCCTAAATTATCTGAAAAACACAATATCATCAGAATTTTAATGTAATCTCTTGACTTTTCAAAAATTACACTAAAATAGATTTTTGATCTCTTGTGTTAATATTTACTTTCTGGGTGTTTTCTTTATACGTTATTGAATTTGTGAATAAAACTGCTATTTTCTTCTTTTTGTTTTTTTTATTTTTAGTACAATTAAAATAAAAGAAATAAATGTTTTTATTGGTGGCAAGGCTCAGGCCATTTAGCCTGCTCATCCGCCTGACCACTTTCAAAACTTTTTATTACAATTTACTTTATGATTAATAGGAGATCTTTCAGTGAGAAATACATACGCGATTTAGATGAAGGGTTTCTCACATGGGAGACAGGAGTGAAAGCGATTGAGGATGAAGTTGATAGAACAGGAAATGCTCTCACAGCATTTGTGTGATTAAGTTTATTAATTTTGTGTTGGGAAGGTATTAAAAATTAATCACAAATATATCAGATTGAACACTAAGAGATTTTACTTAAATTTGGAGAAATTTTTTTGTTTGACTCGTAAGTTAGGTACAGAAGAGAATTAGAAGGAACTTGTTTAAATCAGTGAAATGTTAATAAATACTACTAATTGTTTGAGAGGTTTTGAAGAAGCTAAAATTGCGTACGTATTTTTGAATTACTCCTTAAAAACAGAAAAGGAGGAAAACTCGTCAGCACACAAACTAAAAAAACATCAAGTAAAGAGTTAGTCTTGAGAGAAACTACCGGGAGAGATGGCTCAGTCGATGAACTGATGTCACTGTAGTCCATCTGAATGGGAGGGCTTAGGTTTGAGTCCCAACGTCGGCAGGATTTTTGACAATGGCTTGTCAGCTATGTCGAATTCAGTCGCTGTCGGGAAGAGAATTCTAGCTGGCGGCTGCTCTGATTGTAGTTTTCCGATGTTTCTCGGATCAACACCAGCTGAATGCAGGAGCAGTACCCTAACAAACGGTCCACAGACCGTGCTATATTCTTCCTCGTTCTATCCACACCCCATACACACACTCACACACAAATACACACTCACACACACACTCTCTCTCTCTCACTTACACACCCACTCGCACACACCC